>NW_019291700.1:0-37985 GCF_000500325.1 Leptinotarsa decemlineata | reverse complement strand
GTGTAATATTGAAGTAACCCAGATCATTTGGGCAATGATGAACTAAGTTTCAAGTAGATTTTAAAAATTCATGGAATCGGCAGATGTTCATATTCGAATGTGACAAAATATATTTTCATTTCAACAAGAAAAAAGACAAGATAAAGAACGTGTTTTGTTATTCATGAACCATGGTACGAATCCATGCGAAATTTCTTTGTAGTGATTTTTGGGGCCAAATATAGCATATTCATTTATTGATTGGAGAATTCAAGATGGCGGACGAGTTTGCCGATTCGATTATATTAAGGACCAATTATTAAAAATATTCCTAATCGAATTCATCACTCAAGATTAAGGAATCTGTAGAGCCTATTCTTTCTGAATTATGTAGTTACTATTCAGGACTTGAAGAAGTAAAAAAGTAATTAATTGTGTAGTGTTCTATCATACAAAAAGAATTTTTTTGTATGTATGTACTAACTATAAATGTATGTGAGAGTTTTCGGTATCGGAAGTTATGAATTACTTACACCGTACGATAATTAATAGATTGTTTTGCTGTTTTCAGCTTTTACTCAAGTAAAAATTGACAATAAAATCACTGACAAGCCTACATGCATTTAGACTATACCTTTATATATGTTTTCTGACAGTTGAAAAAAATAAAACTATATAGCCTATAGTGTATCTGGAAAAGCTTTAGTGGGGTTGCAGTCAGAATTTTTGATACTTGGTCTACCTTCTTCAAATAAGAAATCACCTCAGGCTTTGAATACACTTTATTCAGAAAACAAACAATTTTTTCAGTAGGTTGGGTGAAACCCATGAAATTCGACAAATATGGAAGGGTTGCGTGCCTGTCTTGAACTCGTCGTTTGCGCAGACCTGAGACTGCAACTCCTGGGTCCGCGTGTAGAAAATTTGAACCAAAAATCACCCGAAGTGGGATTACTGTATAAGTATACTGTGACCATATATTCATTCTATCACACTTGTCATAATTCCCTAGCAAAAGAACAGTGCGTTCAAATATAAACTTTTCATCACGATTTCAAGACTTCAGGTAGTCCCCAGAATAGCCCCCAGAATTTGAAATTGACTCATGAAAAGAGTCTGGACATGGACTTGTGATGGAATTATTATAAGTATTCCACGAAGCACGTTTTGAAATCCTGGAACGGCCTTCGATAATTAGATTAATGCCTAGTTTTTTGCAGCAATAGAGCTGATTCGATTTGGTAAATTCTGAGTATTCGATCACGAAAATTATGAACTTCACACAAAAAAGTATAGATCCATATCAGAGAAAAGGCCCTCTCGAAATGAAGAAAAGAAAATTGAAACTTTCTATATTTTTTACCACTTTTATTTGAAACTAACTTTACTGCAGTTTCGCCCTATAAGGACATGTTCAAACTTATACATTAAACTAACAATAGTTGATTATATTAGCCCTTATATAGCACCCCTGCAGATAACAATAAACGTACTTGGCTTGATTGAGTACCTGAATTTTGTTTACTAGTTACTATGCGGATAAGCTAATTTGAAAACCGGTGAGTAAACTAAGATTATTTGATCATTCAACAGGTTGCACCCGAAATGTTTATGCTTGTGAATTTCCAAGGATTCTAAATAATTGAGTTTGCAACCCTTCCTTGCATAGTGCAAAATTTCAGTACCGTTTAGATTCGAGAACTTGTGGTTGCATGCCAAGGAATGGTTTGAAAACGTCGAATCATTGTTTCTCAGTCTGAAGGACCTTTCATGTTCAGCAAACCGTTTTTGGAAATTTCGAGCACATTGTCCCACATAAACACTATTACACTCCGGACACTTAAGCCTATAAATTCCAGATTTCTCCAACTCGTCCACCTTATCTTTGGCATTGAAATGGAAATCAGATAACCTGGCATGTTGTCTGAAGGCTACTTCCACTTTTTTTTTCTGAAGGAACCCGCAATTATCTCTGTTCTTTTTCCAAACTATGTAAGAGTTACCCATTTCTTGATTTCAGGTTGTTTGACCTGAGGGTACATTAATCTGTAAGTGAATCTATGGCTTCGTTTTTTGACTAACTTCTGCATAGTATCTGCGTTAAAACCATTATTATGACTTATAGCTAGCTAGATTGTTAGCAGACAAAGGCAGTGAGAATACTCTGTGCTCTGTGAAATAACTACCTTGATTCAGATATCATTCAAAGGATTGATATTGTGTAGCAATCGTGTGAATGATAACTGAATCAATTTCATAACGGAAGTTTGGAGTACAAACTGAATAGGAAAACGCGTTTTTGTATGATTCAGCGTTCATATAAAAGTAATTGTTTCGAAAGTATGTTTTCTTCCATGTAATTCAATGTTTATGCGCAACTAGTTGTTTCAAAAGGGCTTTTTCTTCCAGTCTGTATCTGAAAGTTACTCCTTTACATGATCAACACACCTTTGTTAAGAGTTCATTTTAAAATCAAGTGCTTTTTTTTAGATGACTCCCTCATTTGTTTGTATGAAGATGAGGAAGTAAAGAACCAAAACCTTTCTTTCCCGAAAATTGATCTCTCAAAGTATACCTTTCAATTTAAGCAAATATTCAGGTTTTGTGAAAGTCCAAAAATTAATTTCACCCTGTACTTCATTCGAAGTGATTTGAATATTATGTCCACGAATACTAAATTCGTAATAAGCTACACCATCATTTATTCATCCAGAATCCTAAGCACAGTCTTGTAGATAAATCAAAAATACTTCAAAAAGACTTATTTAATGTTAGGCCATAACTACCAGAGGTGAATCATCTTTTCATGATGATTCAATTAATTCTTATATCCTACTTAAAGATTTCGGTTACCAAATTGAATGTCCAAATTGTACAGTATGTTTCCATATGATTTCTATTTTGAAATCTCATGAAAGAAAAAGTCAGTTGATAATGTTTTCGAATAAGGACTACAAACTTTTATTTCTGTATGATATCACATGAAACGATTCGAATATAAAATTATGATGAAACACTGTACAAAATGTCACATTTATCATTATTAGGAAAACCATAATTTTTGATAATAATTTTGTAACCCAAGACGGTAGATCAGTATATTTCTTTAATAACCATGTTATATTTTAATTCATAAGTTATTCAAAGTTATATTGACTAATGTCTTTATAATAACTACGAAATATTGTCTACCACGTTCTTGGGGGTTTTTATGAGTTTTACAATAACACATATTACTTAGAACCGAAAAATGGAAAAATTAAAAATATAAGAAATATTTCACTTGTTATTATTGTATTCAGGAGTTGAATTGGTTGAGGTTCATTATCTCAGAAATAATTATAGAGTACAATAAATTTTTAAATAAAGTGTATGGAAATTCGGTATACATTTCGTTATGGAATGAAGGAAAATAATAACAAAACGAAACATACAAAAAGACACTTGTTACCTATAATAAAACCTGTTACTGTGAAACTCACTTTCATATCACAATAGTTGAAGTTACCAGTAATTGATATTTGTCTTAAGATTAATAAACACTAGTTAACTATTTTTCTACCATTTCACATATATCAGGACGCTACTTCAAGCGAGATAGAAAATATATTGAGTCGATCACTCACTAATCGATTTCATCTTAATAATAGCAATAGTGTGCCTGTTTATCTGCAGAACCTTCTTGGAACCAGAGAACGACCAAAGCAACGTTTAAAAAACACAGTTCAATATGAGATTTTCACTTGAACATTTACGAAACCGCGACACGTGTTTCGCTATGCGATATCATCTCCGAGCGTCATAATAAAACAGTATTGTGACGTTTGAAAGTTCACAAAACCGCAACACGTTTTTAGCTATACGACAGCCTCAGAGTACACAATACACAGCATCACAATACACAGTATCACAATACACAGTATCACAATACACAGTATTGTGACGCTTGAAAGTTCAGAAAACCACGACACCTGTTTCGCTATACGGTAGCTTCTCCGGGCTTCATAATACAACAGTATTGTGAAGCTTGGAAGTTAATAAAATCGCGATACGTGATTTGCTATATGACAGCCTCACTACACAGCGACACAATACACAGTATTGTGATGCTTGAAAGGTCACAAAACCACGACACGTGTTTTGCTATACGATAGCATCTTCGGGCTCACAATACTGCGTATTGTGACGCTTGAAAGTTTACAAAACCGCGACAGATATTTTACTATAAGATATCGTCGCAGTACACAATACATAGTATTGTGACGCTTGAAATTTTACAAAACCACGATACGTGTTTCGCTTTACGATAGCATCTCCGGGCGTCAGAATACAACAGTATTTTGACGCTTGGAAGTTGACAAAACCGCGACACGTGTTTTGCTATACGACAGCCTCACAGTACACAATACACAGCATCACAATATACAGTATTGTGACGCTTGAAAGTTCACAAAACCACGACACGTGTTTCGCTATACGATATCATCTTCATACTGTGTATTGTGACGCTTGAAAGATTACAAAACCGCGACAGATGTTTTACTATACGATAGCGTCGTAGTACACAATACACAGTATTGTGACGCATGAAATTTTACAAAACCACGATACGTGTTTCGCTATACGAAAGCTTCTTCTGGCGTCACAAAAACAATACTGTGACTGACACGTGTCGCGATTTGGTGAAGTATCAAGTAGAAATAATCACATTGAAGTGTGTTTTTTGAATACGTAATAATGGATTTTCATCAAGTGTCGGTCAGATTCTACCATATTTTTGAAAGTTATGAACTTATCGACTGTGAAATATGATATATTCCAATGAAAGGCATCAACGTCTAATGGGGTTTCAACAGTTATTGGGTAGTCAGATATAAGAGTTCGATAAAATAATTTTGCATTCAGTACACCACTGATAATCAGTCTGAAAAATTGAAAAGCAGCTGAGGTGTTACAGATTTAGGAATATAATTTTCGTGGAAAGGATATCATTGTCATTGTCAAGTATATGTTTCATGCAGCTGTGATATGTAAATACTTGAATAATTTATATTCATGGGACACATATGTTAACACAAATCTCTTCAATTAAATAAGTATCATTGAAAAAGAAACTGCAATCAGTTATTACTTGATACTTCTTTCAGATATCTGTCCAATTGTTCAAAAGAGTGTATTCAAATGTTTCTTTTCAGATTCACATTCGGATTCTACTCTGATTCACAAAAGTCTCGTTAACTGCTTCTCTGTATAAATATCAAAAATGATCATCTCGAAATATAAAGCACATGAAGTTTCTGATACCAAAACAATACCAGTTGGAAGCTTTTTGAGTTGTCATTATTTTTGATAGACTGAAAGGAAATTTTTTAAACTTTGTTAGCCGAACAACACTTAAATTATCAATGTTCAATACAACTGATTCACAAACTTGAAATCCACTCAAAATACCCTTGATGTTGATAAGTTCTTGTGAAGCGATTCCAGCTGAGATATATTCTAGGTTTTTACTGGTTCTAACATCCTAAAACGTTTGGAAACTGTGCAAATGATGCGTACAAACAAAAAATCTCAAACAGTCCGAAATAGTCTCGGACACTTGTTTAAACCAGAACGCTTTTGAGGAGACCACTGTGTCACCTACGTATATATGAAGAGATGAAGACCAGAAAATACTATTAATCATGTCCATTTTGTTATGTAGCGTATCCCTATAGTCAGGTTAGGTAGACTTTTGGTAGGTAATCGATTCAGTTCATATACTGAACACTTGTGTGCTTCGCACCATAATTCTTTTGGAACTTCGGAGTCTATTAATTTTGGTCTTATTTAATTTATCAATGTCCTGTTCATTTTCTCCGCTTTGCCATTTTCTTGTGGAGTGTAAGGGATTGTGTATTCTAAAATGATTCCTTTTTTCAAACAATATGTTTTGAAATTGTTTGAAATATATTGTTCACCATTGTCGAGTTTCATAGCTTTACCTTTCACATCCATTTGTCTTTCAATTACTCGTACGTACTCTATTAGATTCTGATCAGCCTTATCTTTTGCTTTTAATGTTTAGACAACAACAAAATGTGAGTAGTCATCAATTATTGTTTGAAAATATTTCGATCCATCAAAAGCTACTGGATTAAGTGGTCCACATACAGGCTTGCCTTCGATACATGTTGAACACATTTTGTCCATATTTGGTAAGCCAACTTGTGTTAAACCGGGATGGCCTAGTCTTCTTGTGCCACAGATCACTTGCTATTGTTCCATATTCACCCTTTTTTCCAGGTGCTTCCTCATTTACAACTTTGCCAGCTGTTAGAATATATAATCCTTTTGAGTAATCACAATTCAGAAGAAAATTTTCTCCTTTTATCTCCATTTTGTGTTTTTCCATGATTATCGTGCATCCTTTTTCTGTCATTTTTTATGCAGATAGTAAATTATGCAGCATATATGGTTCTATTGAGGCTTCAACAGACACCTTTTGTCTTTGGCATTCAAATTTCAAAGTTCCTTTTTCATTAGTTTTCAAATTTTCACCATTTGCTATCTGGATTGTTACATACTGGGGTAGAGATTTTATTTCGGTCATGTGTTTCTCAATATCTTCTTTCACAAAGTGGTTACTCTGATATCACATAAATTTGCTGCATACAACTGTATTTCAGTTTCATTTCGTTTCTCATCAGCGTTATTTGCCTGCTGCTGATTATGTTGCCTGTGATTTCTACTAACGGTACCTTAATATCCCGGTCTTCCTCTACCACGACCTCTAGTATTTTAAGTTTGATACTTCTTTCAGATATCTGTCCAATTGTTCAAGAGTGTATTCAAATGTTTCTTTTCTGATTCACATTCGGATTCTACTCTGATTCACAAAAGTCTCGTTAACTGCTTCTCTGTATAAATATCAAAAATGATCATCTCGAAATATAAAGCACATGAAGTTTCTGATACCAAAACAATACCAGTTGGAAGCTTTTTGAGTTGTCATTATTTTTGATAGACTGAAAGGAAATTTTTTAAACTTTGTTAGCCGAACAACACTTAAATTATCAATGTTCAATACAACTGATTCACAAACTTGAAATCCACTCAAAATACCCTTGATGTTGATAAGTTCTTGTGAAGCGATTCCAGCTGAGATATATTCTAGGTTTTTACTGGTTCTAACATCCTAAAACGTTTGGAAACTGTGCAAATGATGCGTACAAACAAAAAATCTCAAACAGTCCGAAATAGTCTCGGACACTTGTTTAAACCAGAACGCTTTTGAGGAGACCACTGTGTCACCTACGTATATATGAAGAGATGAAGACCAGAAAATACTATTAATCATGTCCATTTTGTTATGTAGCGTATCCCTATAGTCAGGTTAGGTAGACTTTTGGTAGGTAATCGATTCAGTTCATATACTGAACACTTGTGTGCTTCGCACCATAATTCTTTTGGAACTTCGGAGTCTATTAATTTTGGTCTTATTTAATTTATCAATGTCCTGTTCATTTTCTCCGCTTTGCCATTTTCTTGTGGAGTGTAAGGGATTGTGTATTCTAAAATGATTCCTTTTTTCAAACAATATGTTTTGAAATTGTTTGAAATATATTGTTCACCATTGTCGAGTTTCATAGCTTTACCTTTCACATCCATTTGTCTTTCAATTACTCGTACGTACTCTATTAGATTCTGATCAGCCTTATCTTTTGCTTTTAATGTTTAGACAACAACAAAATGTGAGTAGTCATCAATTATTGTTTGAAAATATTTCGATCCATCAAAAGCTACTGGATTAAGTGGTCCACATACAGGCTTGCCTTCGATACATGTTGAACACATTTTGTCCATATTTGGTAAGCCAACTTGTGTTAAACCGGGATGGCCTAGTCTTCTTGTGCCACAGATCACTTGCTATTGTTCCATATTCACCCTTTTTTCCAGGTGCTTCCTCATTTACAACTTTGCCAGCTGTTAGAATATATAATCCTTTTGAGTAATCACAATTCAGAAGAAAATTTTCTCCTTTTATCTCCATTTTGTGTTTTTCCATGATTATCGTGCATCCTTTTTCTGTCATTTTTTATGCAGATAGTAAATTATGCAGCATATATGGTTCTATTGAGGCTTCAACAGACACCTTTTGTCTTTGGCATTCAAATTTCAAAGTTCCTTTTTCATTAGTTTTCAAATTTTCACCATTTGCTATCTGGATTGTTACATACTGGGGTAGAGATTTTATTTCGGTCATGTGTTTCTCAATATCTTCTTTCACAAAGTGGTTACTCTGATATCACATAAATTTGCTGCATACAACTGTATTTCAGTTTCATTTCGTTTCTCATCAGCGTTATTTGCCTGCTGCTGATTATGTTGCCTGTGATTTCTACTAACGGTACCTTAATATCCCGGTCTTCCTCTACCACGACCTCTAGTATTTTAAGGACATTTCCCAAATCAAATGATCTGTACTTCCGCATCTGTAGCGTCTTCTATTATCAGATGCCTTGAAACTTGTCTCACTGTCATACTTTGACACTCATGTGACAGTAACTTTAATTCTTCATCTAGTAATCTACCTTTTGCAAAATCTATGGTCAACTTATTAACTGTTTCTAGAGCTGTTACGATTGTACCATATTTTGGTGGTAATGTTAAAAGCAAATGACATATTCTTATAACTTTCATCTAAAACAGTTCCATGTTCTTTCAGCTCTCGAATGACTGAGTCAAACTCACAAAATGTTCTTCTAATTTTTCTCAAATTCCGCCTTTAGATTTATAAGCCTTCTCCAAGTTGATAATTTGGCAAATACAGCTTTTAGAGCTTCAACTTGTTTTTTTGCACTTTTGCAGTCTTTGACAATGTCCAAATGTTTATCAGACAGTCCCTGAACTATTATTGATTGAGCTTTTGTGTCTTTCTTATGCCAGTCCTTCTTTTCAGCTTCACAGCGGCAACAGAAGCTTGTAGATTTCCAAAAGTATCGTTTTTTCCATTTTGCTCTTAATTGCGTGTACAAAGTTTCTGCACTCAATAATTAATTTTCTCTAGCATACTTAATGCAAATGTCACATTTGTGTTTTTCAAGACATTTTTTCAGTAGGTTGGGTGAAACCCATGAATTTCGACAACTATGGAAAGGTTGCGTGCCTGTCTTGAACTCGTCGTTTGCGCAGACCTGAGACTGCAACTCCTGGGTCTGCGTGTAGAAAATTTGGACCAAAAATCACCCGAAGTGGGATTACTGTATAAGTATAGTGTGACCATATATTCATTCTATCACACTTGTCATAATTCCCTAGCACAAGAACAGTGCGTTCAAATATAAACTTTTCATCACGTTTTCAAGACTTCAGGTAGTCCCCAGAATAGCCCCCAGAATTTGAAATTGACTCATGAAAAGAATCTGGACATGGATTTGTGATGGAATTATTATAAGTATTCCACGAAGCACGTTTTGAAATCCTGGAACGGCCTTCGATAATTAGATTAATGCCTAGTTTTTTGCAGCAATTACTCTCGAGAACTACACTTGATTAGATTTATTTTTAAAGGTTATGTTGAAATTCCATGCCAAACTTCAGTTGAACTATCAGCTGTTTCAATCAGAAATATCAAATTAATCAGAAACCAATATCTATCAGACATGCGCGTTGACAACGATTTACAAACTGTTGGAAATCTGTTGGTGACTCAAGGTTGGAACGAACCTATAGAAATAGAAAATAATACTTAGGTGTGTAATGAAAGTTTCAAACATTTCCTTACGAATATTATGTAAATGAGAACAAGCATAAGAGATTCTTCTTCTCTATTTTGGTAGGGTGTGTGTAAAATGTATACACCACATGCAGTAATTATAGACTGAAAATGTTTATCGAGGTGGTCATTTTTAATACGCGATATACCTATATTCTAGTAGAAAGATATGAAGATATTATCGTAGAAAGTGAAATTGTTACTGCATGAAAATTTTCAACCGAAAAATGACTAATTTACAGGTTACTATACGAATTAACATACACATCTAATCAACATAGACTCGTTTAGAATTTCATTAATGAAAGAGTAAAAAGTTAGTAGAATAGTCCCAATTCATAGAAAAATAGTTATTTCTGAAATTTTTGCAAGTTATTTATAAAACATGTAAGTTTTCACAAGACTTGGATTTACTAATATCGTTCATGCAAATTTTTTGTAGTATCTCCCTGGCTATATTCAAACTGAGACTCGTTTTCGAACCGTGTAGTTTGTTGGTGTCCTTCTTCAGATTGGATTTTTTCTTTTCTCTGGACTCTCTCAACCTGATCTGTTTCAGAATCCCCACGAGAAGTTCGTCCACGTTGTGCTGTATGCCACTCGATGTCTCTATAAATTTACAGTCTCTGGCCACTGCTAATGCTTTTCCCTCTGCGAAAAAGCGATTTAAAAATGCATGAGACAAGTTTTACGGCTAACATGAACCTAATTCAATAATCATAGAGCTTTCTAAATGTTTAGAGAGCAGGACGGACATTAATATTACAGTCAAACCTTAAAAATTATTGACTTCATACCGGGGCTAAAACTGAATAATATCAAAAAATATTTCGGGAAAAAATCGCGTTGTAACAGAAACTCAGATTGTTTTTTCAATAGACACAAGAAGACCTTTTTTTAATTTTTTTATTCTACTCCATAGAACAAGGTGAGACTAATATTTGTGTCAGAACCTTGTAATCGTTTTGAGACTATATTTTCATTGTATGTTTCTGATCTCAGCAAACCGAGAACTATTTTTAAGGATTCGAGTCTGAAATAGTGAAAGGAACAATTCAGAAATGATAATATTTTTTTCTATAATAGTCTGCAATATGAGAGAGCAATTCACCCTTCTTGTATTCCGTAGAAAAAAAAGTACTGGTGATGCTTTGAAAGTTTTGTGTTTTATCCAATAAATACTTTTAAAATACTTCGCTCAAATGAAATGAGTAAAAACACTTTTATCTAAATACCAGTGGTATTTAGACAAAAGTGTTTTTTATTCATTTCATTCAAGTGATCATGAATTACCATTCAGTAAACAAGTCATCAATCATACATACAATACTTCGCACTACACATATTGATCAATTGAACTACTCCGCTTTTGCCCTTGATGCTGAAATTCATATAGGAAAATGTTCCACATCAACCGACAGTATTACTGTAATAAACTAATCAATTCTGTTCAAGGAACAAATAAGAATTTGACCTTGGATAACTGGTTTACTTCTGTTGAGACTGCAAAACAACTTCTGGAGAAAAAAAAATTCGTTGTTGGTACTATGCGAAAAAAAAAAAAGAAATTCCTGAGTCATTTTTAAAACTCAATAAGAGGAAAATAAATTTTGCTATGTTTTGCTACAGTGGACACCTGACACTGTTATCATACTGCCCACCTATGAAGACTAAGAAAAAAACTCGACAATGCACGATAAGGTGATGAGCCATATACGACCAAGTAACCAGAAATCATTCAATTTTATAGTTTTACGAAAGGAGGAGTCGATACTTCAGACCAACTGTGTCACACTTATTTTACTGGTACAAAGACACGTCGCTGGCCATTATGTCTGTTCTATAATTTGTTGGAAATTCTGATTTATAATTCAATGTTTTTTTCTGCGTGGCTCTGGTGAAGCAGATAAAGAAATTATTACCAACAGTAGAGAATACCTGAAGAAGCTCGCCCTTGAACTGGTCATACCGGAGCTGATGAGTCGTTTGGAAACTCCAACTTTGAGGCGCGAACTCCGCGAAACCATATGCAGAGTACTCAAAATAACTGCTCCTGAAGAAATACCTACTGAATCACCAGCAACAGTGGGGAGGTGTGCTCTTCATCCCAGAAGCGAAGATTAAAAATCAAGAGTAAGCTGTGCAGTGTGCAAAAAGTTCATTTGTTTACAACATCAAAAAAATTTGCTGGATTTGTGCCATGATGTATTCACGTTGAAAGTGATTTTAGAGGCTTAATTTAAGTTGTTATTCTCCTATAAGTGAATACATTTTTCGTTTGTCAAAAATACGACATTTTTTGTTCGAGGTACGACAGTAGGTACCCCTCTGTAGCAGATGCGTCTTCTGCAATAAGTGTAGCATTCCAGGGTTTTAACTTCACTTTGCAGTCATTCGAAATTATTTTGTGGACTTTTATGTTTTTGTCGGTAACAGCCTCTTTGAAGGGTTCACTGCGTGCTCATTTCACCTCATTTAAATCTAGCAAACCACCTCTCAATGGTTGATATTCCTGGTGCGAAGTCCTAATGATATTTATCAAATCAATCCTTGGCTCCAACAGTATTTTTTCACCAAAAAGCAATGCTTTATTGACACACGATATTCATTTTTATCCATTTTCTTCCAACTAACAAAAGTCGTTTCACTCAGAATGTTTTATCCCACAAACTAATACTCCAACAGCTGTGAAATTTGTACAAGTGTCTTTTGAAGGATAGGGTTAGCTAAAAATCAAATGTATTCAGTACTAGTAGCTTCATATGTGTGTTAGTCCAGGAACTTTTCAAGTCATCTCCAACTAACAAAAGTCGTTTCACTCAGAATGTTTTATCCCACAAACTAATACTCCAACAGCTGTGAAATTTGTGCAAGTGTCTTTTGAAGGATAGGGTTAGCTAAAAATCAAATGTATTCAATACTAGTAGCTTCATATGTGTGTTAGTCCAGGAACTTTTCAAGTCATCTAGAATTAAAACTGGTATATATCAGAACGAAAATATCACAAAAGCATTGCTGTATGCAAAATATAGGAAAATTTTTCTTGATTTCAAATGTGATAGGGACTCAAAGAAAACAGCTGCACCTTGATTTAAAGGTAATCAGATTAAAGTTATACATGAAATATTTGCTGAAGAAATTGAAATGTAATATCACGAAATGCTGAATGGCAATCTCAACTCAATTCTATATAAAAAATAAAATGCACGCTTGTACACTAATGACTTTCGAATACTCAATCAATAAAGCTTACTGACCATTGGTTGGTATAACTCTGGCTCTGGCTAGATCAGCCTTGTTTCCCACGACTATAACGCTCTTTTCCTGGGTGTATCCTTCCCTCCACAAATAGTTGAGTGTTTCCTCGGCATGTTGGAAACTAGATCTAGATACCACAGAGTAAACCATCACACAAGCATGCGGTTCATAAGTACTTAATGAATTCTCCACCTGTTAACAGAAAATTAGTTTCAAATTAATTTTGAAGACCACAAAGATATTCCCACATGCGGATAAAGGGCTTAAAATGTTGTTACTGATTATCGGGAACTGCCTATAGGGTGAAGAAGAAAAAAGGGTATACCTTAATTTGAAAAAAAATTGATAATAATTGAGTTGTGTTTCTAAAATCAGTTCATGATGAACATGTAAAAATTGAAATTTAGTAACAAGATTTCTTTCAATGTATATAAAAACCGGTAATGCCTGATATTCTTGTGACGAAACAGATATGTTTCATGAGTTGTCAAATACTGTAGAAGAAGAGACCGATTTTTTCCCTTGTTTATTCGTTCATGGTCACAAATATTAAGATTAAGATTTATGTGAGGAATGGAGGCGAATATTATTATTATTTCAATTGTTATATCAAATGTTTACCTCTAACCTACTTTTCTTTCTGATATCCTTTCACTGCTGTCAGTATTTCTAGACCCAAATTATTTTGGATTCAATAACACAATATATAACAACAATAAATGCCTCGTAATGGGCGATACTTCAAGCCTCCTCGCTGAAAATTCCATGGACAACTTTGAAAAAACTTATGATGCACTGTTTGGAACCTTTGGTGTAGTAATGAATAATACTGGAGTTTTTTCCCAACACCAAATTGTTTTTTTCAACACCTCGACACGTGTTTCGATCACCAAGTTATCATCTTCAAGAGGAAGATTAATCTTCCTCTTGAAGATGATCACTTGGTGATCGAAAAACTTGTCGAGGTGTTGAAAATAATTCATAATAGAGCTAGAAACCAAGAATTCCATAAACTTTTTGGACCTCACAATCGCAATTTGAGACATACGAAACCATACAGACACAACTATCAAGAATCATATCATGATCTACATACTCAACAGTATCCACAGATAATTTTATTGAGAAATTGAATTCGATGAAACATATTGCCGGAAACAACAAATTCAACATGAACATCATTGAATACATCCTCAACAAAGAACTTTTCTAACTTGTCATGAACCAAGTATACCTCCACATTGAAAATGTGGAAAAAGACTACTAACAAATCTAACTTATCATTTCACTAGTTAGGTAAAGAGTAGAAAGAAATGAAAAGATAAAAAAAAAGAATCAAATAAAAAAAATCATTTCAAGTTTCATTGCTTATATATAATTAATATTTCAGCTAGTCATTCTAACTTTATTTGTTCTTTCATGGATCGCGAATCATATTAGATGAAAGTTCTAACTAGTGAAATTCACCATGAAACATTGTCAACCACTTTCAAACAAACGCAGCATAAGACTGGTAACTCCTCGAGTAAACATATAAAGAGCAACATAAGTGGACAAAGGTAACATATCAGGGGTCCACAAACTAAATGTGGATCATACCCAAAAGCTAATATGGAAAGATCAGCAAAGAATTTCCAAACGATAATCCAAGAAAATGCTGCAGAATTTGGAAATTGATAAACGCAAACATTGAATTTTTTTATCTAACGACCAAGAAGGAAAAGCTGAAAGGAAAAGCCTTCTCGAAACAACTACTTTCATATGAACTTCAAATTACACGAAAGAAAAAAACTTTGAAACAACTAATTTTACAGAAAACACTTTTTCTTATACAGTTTCTACTCGGAGTGTTCGTTATAGAATCGAATCAGATATCGTTCACAGATTCAAAGGATTGCTACCCGACATAGTATATGAAAGACGTGAAATTTCACTTACATGAGACACTGTCATTCTCAATGGTGGTTATCCGATGTTTCGGTATAAGACACCTGTTTTATTGTCTCTCCAGCACCAATTTATATAACATTACAAGATGAAGCACTCAATTCACTTCATGTCACTTCCATATACTATATTGTTTAGCAATCCTGTCAATGATATCCAATTCAAAACATAACGAATGTTTGGTGTAGGTACAAACTGAATGATAAGAAGTATTTTTTTGTTCGATTCAATGTTTATATAAACATTTTTGAAGTATTTTTTCTTTCGTTTGATTCAACTTTTACTAACTAAATTAGTTCAGTCTTCCTCTAAACTAGTTTAATTTTTTTCTTGAACTAGTTCAATCTCCCTCTGATAACAAGTTTAATATTTCTCTTGAAGAAACACGAAACACGTTTCAAAGTATTAAAATAACGGTTTTGTGTTGGGGTAAAACTAGTTTGGTTTAATTTTCTTCTTGAAAATGATCACTAGGTGATACAAACACGTGTCGAGGTGTTAAAATAACGGTTTGCTGTTGGGAAAAATCTCCAATAATATTCATTACTACACCAAAGGTTCCAAACAGTGCAGTACATGAAAGTAGTTGTTTGAAGAATGCTTTTTCCTCCACCAGTTTATGTCTGGAAGTTATCTTTTTGCATGAACTACTTTGTATGGAGTTTATTTATTATGGAGAAATGATTTGCTCTCTTCCTTTCTTTAGAAGATTTCTACATTCTTTTACATGGAGATGGAGAATCTCTTGAACTAGTTTAATCTCCCTCTGATAACTAGTTCGATATTTCTCTTGAAGAAACACGAAACACGTGTCAAAGTGTTAAAATAACGGTTTTGTGTTGGGGTAAAACTAGTTTGGTTTAATCTTCTTCTTGAAGATGATCACTAGGTGATAGAAACACGTGTCGAGGTGCTAAAATAACGATTTGGTGTTGGGAAAAATCTCCAGTAATATTCATTATTACACCAAAGGTTCCAAACAGTGCATTACATGAAAGAAGTTGTTTGAAGAATGCTTTTTCTTCCACTAGTTTATGTCTGGAAGTTATCTTTTTGCATGAACTACTTTGTATGGAGTTTATTTTGAAATGATTTGCTCTCTTCCTTTCTTTAGAAGATTTCTACATTCTTTTACATGGAGATGGAGAAGTAGAAAGCCATACATTTTCTTCACCAGAAGTTCATCTTTTCTAAAAATATACCCTTTTCCGTTCAATTCACATATTGGCTTACTTCTTGAATATTGGATTTGAAAATAAAGTAAATATATTTCATTTGAAAAACAAAACTTCGTCAAATTGTCCTTGAGTGGAACAATGAAAGATGAAGCTATTTCAACCTCACTTCTCGTAACTTTTTTGTTGAGTTTATCAATTTCAGTTCGAAGGATTCAGAGTTTTAAGGAAAAAAAATGAATTACAAATTTTTTCAATTTATTCATTCAGTTAACATTGAATTGAATATTCAGTTAAATTCAGTTAAATAATTAGATTACATGAATAACTATTTTATGTGCTATTTTGAATTCACCAAAAAGTTGAGAATTACACCTAACCATAGAATATGCTTGTATTGTGCCTATTCTCCCAATTTGAATTAATCGTTATGACTATAGAAAACAAAACAAAAAGTTTTCATATTATAGGTTATATAATATATTGGAGAGAGAAGGTGAATGCAATGGACCAAAGAAAGGAGTGAGAGTGGGTGTTTCATGAATGAATACTCCTTGGAATTTTCGTAAGCTATAAATTTGTGTCAGTTTTGTACTAGGGGATTCAAAAGATATTGTTGAATATTGTTGCATTTTCAGCGAGGTATATTTTAAATTTTTTTTTAATTTGAGAAGAGTATTGATATTTTTCAGAGGTGCTGGGAGCATATTGTAGAGTTTTGGACTGAGTGTGTCTTGTGAAACAATGGTAGTTGCATTTTATCAGTGAATCTACTCACTTTGGATTATCATTGGTCATATTTTTCATTGTTTGAATCAATCCATATCAGACTTTGGAAAATATATAAGGATCTGATGTTTAGTAATTCGGTTTAGTAATTTGGTTTGAAATTGTTTATTATTCCACACTTGAATTTCAATACTGGATAAGACAGGATATTTATCACTTTGGCAATGAAACTTGCAACAGAAATTATCATATAGTTTCAATCATCAAGAACAAAATTGATATTTCAAATATCCTATGACATCAGTCGAGGATATTCAGAAAGAAAACGATTCATCGAGAGAGATTATCATTTAATTTTTCATAGACTACCGATATAGGTTACTGAATAACAGAACATTTTTTGGAATGAACTAGAAGCTTACCCTTTTCACACTAGTTTGAAAAAGAAAACTGGATGATATCTAAAACGAATGATGAAAAACAAACTTCTCATTCAACAATATGGCATAATTTTCTTTCAATATCAGTTATTTCTCTACGTTAGTTGAAGTAATAATTGAAATAATTCAATATTCCCTTCAACCAAAAATATAGCTGCTCGTCTTTCAAACCAAGCATAAGTTGAAATCGATGTCGAAACTTTCTACTGAAAATGAAAAACGTATTAATGACTCCCAATCACAATCACATAATAATACCTACTGCAATGAACTATTCAAACCTAAGGATTTCTTATAACACATGGGCTGAAAAATCCCAGGCCTACAAAAATAGTATATTATATACCTAGGGTGAGAAGTGAGCTATTATTTACCGAGCATTTTCATATCCTGAGGCGCGTAGTGCCGAGGAATATAATGTACCAGGTAAATAATAGCTTTCTCAGCCGAGGTATATATAGAATTTTTTTCACTACTAACAATTTTAATTTTGGCATTACTAATTTTCTAACACTTTGTTGAATATATCGGAATATCAAGTAGAGTGGAGCGTATTTCTAATCACACTGGCTTTATTTATGTAAAAATTTGGCATGTGTCAAATTTTGATATGAATCTAGGAAATATCTCATTGCATTAATGATATATTTCGATGTTCCACTTCTCTCATAGCTTCTGTATGTTCAGAACTTAGAATTTCTCAATTCTGCATTATAGTGAGGAAAAAATGTCCTTGGTTATATGATAACCAAGGCAGCTATGAATTGTTGCATGTCAAATTGAAACGGTACAGTTTCCATGTTGAATACACGATGTCGATGATAAGCGCGCAACACCTACTTAGGCCATGAAAACGTTTGCTGGCTTTTCCATGACAACCAATCACTGTACAATGATTATCATTGCTGTTAGTTTGCCAACTACGGTTTTAATTCAAATTTAGATGTCATTTTAAAGAAGTTAAAAGATCTATCTAAGTAAAACGTCAATATAATTAATTGAAAAATGGATTCAAGTGACGATGATTTAGAGATGATGTGTACCCCGCCTGATTTGTCACAATTGTACAATTAATTATAATTTCAAATAATTTTCAAGCGTATTTTCAACGTTCAATTTCCTACTTCTAGTTGATAATTAAGTTAACAAAAGTTTCTGTGAATATCTTTAAAATTATAGAATTTTTCTCATTATTTACCTAGGTGTTTTTTCATTATCATTATTTACCAAGGGTGAGAAATATTAATTCTCGTTAGGGGAATGAAGTAAATAATAGCAATTTCTCAGGTTAGTAGTGAAAAAACGCTTTTTTTTTCTATACCACTTTTGTATAGAACGATTTATCTTGTGCCTCAAAACAGACCTTAGTTCCAGCAATAACTCGAGCGAAATTTCTTACCGGTGAGCTTTTTTTTAGAGGTCTGCAAACAGTCAGTAGTCGCTGGGGGCGAAATCTAGCGAATATGGTGGATGTGGGAGCAATTCGAAGTTCAATTCATGTAGTTTTACCATTGTTTTGATTGACTTGTGACATGGTCTATTGTCTTGATGAAACAAATTTCAGTTTTGTCATATGCCATCGTTTCTGTGCAATTTCAGCATTCAAACGCTCCAATAACGCTATATGATATTCACTGTTGATTATATTTTCCTTCAAAATAGTCGATAAATATTACACCACGCACATCCTAAAATACCGAGGACAGCCGATTGTTGTGCTTTCGGTTCACCAGTTGCTCTCCACTCAGATGACGATCGTTTTGATTCCAGAGTGAAGTGATGGATCCATGTTTCATCCATTGTCACATATCGACGCTAAAATTTCGATTTGTTATGTTTAAACATGGCCAAACACTGCTCAGAATCATCAAGAGGTTCTTGTTTTTGGTCAACAGTGAGTTCGCATGGCACCCACTTTGAACAGAGCTTTTCCATAGTCGAATGCTTATGCAATATAAAACCAACACGTTCTTTTGATATTTTTTCAATATCAGCTAATTCACGTAACTTCACGATTTTGTGATTTTTTTTATGTTTTCTGGTGTAACTACTGCCTCATTTGGACGTCCTCTGTGTTCTGCATTATCGGTGTCTCTTCGACCAAGTTTGGAAAGTCAGCAAACCAACGTTTAATTATTGCTTCTGATGATGCGGAGTCCTCATAACACTTTTCAAGCCATTGCTTCACTCAAACGGTATTTTTTACCATCAAGAAGTAGTGTAAAATAAAAACACGAAAATGTTTCTGATCCAATGTTTTCAAAATAACAAAGTAAGTGTCACTCTTACACCAACACTTGGACAGGATAAAGAGGAAAGCGGAGGTAGCACTGATGCTCGCCAGACGCACCTATGGAAAAACATGGGGACTAAAACCAGACATAGTATATTGGCTATACACGATGGTGGTTACACTCATGATAACATACGCATCTCTGGTCTGGTGGCCAAAGGTGAAGCAGGCGACCGCCATCAACAAACTAGGCAAGGTTTGGCATGTTTGGGAATGACGGGAGCAATGAGAACTACCCCAACAGCTGCATTGGAGACACTCCTGAATCTACCTCCTTTACTCTTTGTGATAATGGGGAAGGCCAGGATGGGCCAATGCAGACTGGAAAACTCACCGAACTACAGAAGATCGAATCGAACAGAAATTTCGGAACAAGTGGAGGATCACATATTGAATATGTGCACGAACCACATGACACCAAAGTACACCTTTAACACAAACTTCACGGCCAAAATCATAAGCCGTGAAGAGTGGAAGACCATTAGTCATCCCGAAAACATGTTTGGAAAAAACACCTGGAATACAGATGGATCGAAGACCAAACATGGAACGGGAGCTCGAATATAATGAGCGGATAGAAATCTAAACTACAACTATCCGCTAGGACTATACACATCCGTATTTCAGGCGGAAGTATATGCTATCTTGCAGTGTGCAAGGCTTATTAAATTGAGACCTGAAAGAAATGAGCGGATCAATATTTTTACAGACAGCAAGAGCGCACTAGAGGCTCTGACAAACCCGAAGGTGACATCAAAAGTGGTCTGGGAATTCCATGAAGAACTGAATGACCTTGCAAACAGGAACAAATTAACTTTGTACTGGGTGCCAGGGCATTCAGGAATCACAGGAATCACAGCTCTGGGGGTATCAAAATCACTGGTACGAAACCAGATTAAGATATGGACCAATAAGAAGCACACAAAGTACTGGACAAAAGTACCTGACAACAAACACAGTAGAACCTTCATTAGGGAACCGTCCGAGAAAAGAACCGAAGAACTACTTCAATATAGTAGGGATCGGCTCAGAATAATTACAGAGTTACTTACCGGTCATTGTCCGCTCAGAGAACACCTGAATAAAATGGGGCTGTACAATGGAAACCTCAGCTGCAGATTATGCAACGAAGGGATAGAAACAGCTCTTCACATCTTATGCGAATGTGAGGCACTGAATCACAGGAGACAGGCAATATATGGACGTATGAAATTACGTCCAGAAAACTATATGACGAACATCCATCACGAAACCTGTACAAACTAGTACAGGGAATGAGACTGATGGACTAGGTGTCATGAGAAGATGGGAGAATAAACGCAATAAGCCCAAGAGGCTGCAGTGTTTCCTGGAGACTTGGACTAAATGGACGAGTCAGACAGCTTCCAAGGTACAAAAAAAAGTGTCACTCTTAGCACAATAACCCACAAACTTATGAGTAGAATATCATGAAATTTCAACAGTTTTCTTTTGAGGGATGATACTAACTGAAAAGCGGTGAATGCAATAAGACTAGCGCCATCTACCTGTTAGGCCTGGAACTTTTCAGTCCAGGTAGTATTTTTGTCAACAGAAAACCCATTGAGTCAATGGGTTTTCGGTTGATGCTATTTTATCTGTGTGGAAAACTACGTAAATAAATACCTACATGTTTAGCGCAAACCAACATTTGAATCCTTTTGAAATTCTGAAATCCTTTGAAGAAACGTATTCAACAAATAAAATTCGACTATATTTCATTTCAGGTAATCTATTCTCGAACATGACTGCAAGCTGGCAATTCTGAAGTAATAGCTTCTATAAAGCCCGGATTAGCAATATTCTTTCTCGTGTTATTTCTATCTCATTCCATTCGGAGCCGCAATTCCTAGCAGACCTATATAAAATCTGATTTCAAGATTACATTTCCTCGTGAACAATTAAATTTGCCGGAAACCGGAAAACGGATCATCTTGGCATTAGTCAATAACGAGAACGAGCCCTTGAGGGGCTTAAGATTAATTTCCATTTAGGACGATTCATGAAGCCTCATCATAAATTGATGACTTTCGTATCATGACGCAAGGAACTTATAGTGAGAACTTGTTGGATTTTGAACATTTTGGCATTTCTTATAAAAATATCGTAATTCGTGCGCCTGATACATTATGAAAAAGTACACATAAAATCTGCGGCCAAAACGAAATGTTTTCACTTCAAAAAGTAGATATAATTTGCCAATTCTTATTGAACAATTTTATTAACAATAACTGATTTATTGCAAGATTTTCACTATAAGGGTTTTACGAAAACCGCAACACGTGTTTCGCTATGCGAAAGCTTCCTCAATCGAGAATATATTCTTTTCACATATAGTCAGTGGGCATACTTGAAGACTGGCTATAAATCAAATCATCTAAAGGAACAATTCGTTCAGGCCAGTGTCAACTCCCTACACTGTAGGTTAATAGACACTGTAGAGTGTAGATGATTGGATTTATAGCCAGTCTTCAAGTATGCCCACTGACTAGAGGGAAAAGCTTTCTTTCCTTATACGATGAATTGGTCAAATTTCGGATATGCGGGTGGTTACCTCGTTCACAGGCAGATGAGGCGATGACAAATATGTTGTTTGTTGCCCGCTTCAGCCTAGTTCGAGGAATGATACTCTGAAAGAATTCGATTTTCCAAATCATCGACTTTTTGTTGATGATAGATACTACCTTGCACTGACGAGTGGCCAAATAGCCCGAAACCGGTCTGCAAGTACGTTCCAATAACTGAAAAGCGATTCCAGCAGTTGTATCGCCAACATCATACGCAGGAATAACTCCAGAGAAGAATCTTGCACTGACACCTGTCGGATAAAATCCAACGCCCTTCGTGGTATTACCCAGGGAAATAGTTGTTTTCCAGTGACCAATGACAAACCGAATATAACCCCAAAAAATGCATAAAAAAATCTGGTTGTATGAATATCAACAAAACTTTCATGAACTGAATCAAGCCTCGAAAAAATTCACAACACTAGATTATTTCGACAAAATAAAAAACTCACTTTCTAGCAAAATGCAGTTTTAAGGAATTTTCACGAGTTTTATTAAAATCTGGGGGTAAATATCAAAACTGTTTTGCAAACAAAAGTCTCAGATACAGAAAAACACTTTTAGAACAAAAAGAACCGCTTACTTGACAGGGATTAAATTCAAACTGATAAAACTGAGCAAAGCCACTGAACATATCTAACATCTGAGCTGGAGAAGACAAATCACTGAAATGATTTTTAGAGACAATCCTTATCGTTGAATCAAAACCCTTCAAGAAAATGGTTTGTTTGAACAAGCAACTCAAAAAACTTGGAGTAGAGTTGAAGAAGAATATTACCACCGTTGTTGAAAATATTAGAAATGGTTTTTCGATAAAAAGATCTCGATCTATTGAATGAAGATTTGAAATTTGGTTTGAGTCATCCGAGCGAAATTTTGGAATATGCTGTGGTCAGTGTTAAAAGTACAATTTAGCACTCACCTAGAACATTGAACGTGTTCGTTCGGGAGGCTTACATGAACCAAATTCCTAATAATTTGACAATTAAGACTGTTGATAGGTTGAATATTACTGGAGTTTTTTCCCAACACCAAATCGTTATTTTTAACACCTCCACACGTGTTTCGATCACCAAGTGATCATCTTCAAAGAGGAAGATTAAAAATAGAAACTAATGCGAGCTAACCCTATTTATGCTATATAGGTAACCCATACAGGTATACCATCCAGGCGTACCAACCATACAGGTATACCGACCTAAATTAATTTTACAATTTTGCCTTATCTATCATTTTACAATATATGTTTATATAAAACAATTTTCAGCTATATAAAAATTAATTTCACAATATTGCCTGTCCAAATTTATTTTTGCAATGTGTCCTTATGTAGTAATCAGTAAACCCAATAACATTATTTTATTTTATTTTAGCAAGCCATATAGTATGCTCTTTGGTATAGGTCCGTCATCGTTATTTATAATATTGTGTTTACTTATTTCTACACTCTCATAGGCATCTAGTTGCCTGTTGTTGTTAACTTGTCTAACTAATCTTAATGAACTGCAGTCTATAGAATGGTTTTGTTGCAAAATATGATGGGCGACTGCTGATTTTTCATATCTTCCATATTTTAAGTGTGCTATGTGCTCCTTATATCTTACTTCAATAGATCTTTTTGTCTGTCCATAATATTTTGCATCGCAATCCTTACATTCAATTTCGTAAATTCCAGACTTTTCCGAATTCTTGACTTTGTCTTTTGGACTTCTCAAAAGGCTCTGTAGTGTATGACTTGTTTTAAAAACCACCTTCATACCTAGTTCTTTGAAAATCTTTCCAAAGTTCCTCGTATATATTGTTTATGAAACAAAATCGGTTCCGGGAAGAAGGTTGCTTTTATGAACAACATGAAGGAACGGCCATGGGAAACCCCTTGCCCCCCTGCCTGGCAGACCTGTTCATGAGCAGATTCGAAATGGAAACCAAAGAAAAGTCGAAGTATTTTCCTAGGATTTGGCTAAGGAATGTGGATGATATTTTCGCGATATTCGATGCCAAAAAATCGAATATTGACGACTTTGTTTCCATTTTAAATAATAGATGTTCATCAATGAAATTCACGTATGAGTTAGAAAATAAGGGACAACTACCATTTCTTGACGTTTTGGTAATGAGGAGCCAATATGGAGGATTAGAATACGATTTATTTAGAAGAGAAACAAGAACGTACAGGTATATTCCTGACAGTTCACATCACTGTGGACAGCACAAACGTGCTGGGTTGAATTTTTTAGTGCATCGTCTTTTGACTTTCCCTCTAACACATGATAGGTTCACAAAAGAAAGACGTACAATACATGAAATAGCAGCCACTACCGTTTCTCGAGGGGTATTGTAGATGACATAATAAGGAAAAAGAAGTTAAGGTTAAGAATGAACGAAATCTCGACTTGCAGATAGGACAAAAACCAAGATAAATACATCTCAGTTCCATACCACCAATATACGAGGAACTTTGGAAAGATTTCCAAAGAACTAGGGATGAAGGTGGTTTTTAAAACAAGTCATACACTACAGAGCCTTTTGGGAAGTTCAAAAGGCAAAGTCGAGAATTCGGAAAAGTCTGGAATTTACGAAATTGTAGGTAAGGACTGCGATACAAAATATAATGGACAGACAAAAAGATCTATTAAAGTAAGATATAAGGAACACATAGCACACTCAAAATATGGAAGACCTGCAAAATCAGCAGTCGACCATCATATTTTGCAACAAAACCATTTCATAGACTTCAGTTCGTTAAGATTAGTTAGACAAGTTAACAACAACAGACTAGATGCCTATGAGAGTGTATAAATAAATAAACACAATAATATTATGAATAACGATGACGGACCTATACCAAAGCTTGTTAAAATAAAATAATGTTGTTAGGTTTACTGATTACTACATCAGGACACATTGCAAAAATAAATTTGGATAGGCAATATTGTGAAATTAATTTTTACATAGCTGAAAATTGTTTTATATAAACATATATTGGGAAATGAAAAATAAGGCAGAATTGTAAAATTAATTTAGGTTGGTATACCTGTATGGTTGGTACGCCTGGATGGTTATACCTGTATGGGTTACCTTTATAGCATAAATAGGATTAGCTCGCACTAGTTTCTAGTTTTAATCTTCCTCTTTGAAGATGATCACTTGGTAATCGAAACAAGTGTCGAGGTGTTAAAAATAACGATTTGGTGTTGGGAAAACCTCCAGTAATATTAATTACTACACCAAAGGTTCCAAACAGTGCATCATAATGTTCATAGGTCGTTCGAAAAAAATTGTCCGTTTTAATGTCATGTGTTTCTATAATTCCATATCTCAATGAATATTTATTCTACTGTGTCGTGGGGCATACTGATTGATAGATAATTTTGTATAGTCGAAGTAAACAATATAGTGCACACTTGAAGTTAGCGGCACTCTCAAAGGCCAAAAAACCAATACATAGAAATGAACCGGCTGCGAACTAGTCCACGTGGACTGTAGAATTGTCGGTTCGTATCGGATAATTTTTATTAACCGAGTTTCATGCTTAGCTGAAAAGTCATGAAATTGAATTTGAAGTCATGTTACGGTGATGAATAGAAATCGGGGAATGCGGGGATGGTTATCGCCGTCGTGTTATAATTCAGGAACTGATCGCGATGTGAGTGTTGAAATTCGATATTGGTGCAATTATAATTACTCAAAATTTTTGTTATCTGTTTGAAATGTGGTGTCCTTGGGCAAAGACTTATAGTAATAACATGTGTGATAACAACGCAGACTTCTTCCAGTGTAGTGATTCCAATGGCGATGGTGAACAATTCGAAAAAGAGATACCAGTGACTATGATTCGGATGTATTTGAATATTGAAACACAGGGAGTATATTTCAATGTATATATAGAATTTACATTTCAAGTTTGGTTTCGAGGGAAACAAACTATTACAAGCAACATCAAATTTGACCGGAATTTCTTTCTCAACTGTACGTAAAATAGTCAAAAACAAACCTTATGAACGCAAGACGCGATATGATACAGGATTACCAAAACAATCAGATGTTCATCAAATAATATCATTGAAAAAACAATATACGACTGTTACAAAAGCAATGAGATTCCTACAACTGAAATCATATGGAAGAAATTGAATACTTCCGGCCGTAACGTGAGCTGCTGCGACAAAACTCTTCAGAATTGGATAAAGAAACTAGTATTTAGATTTAAAATAATGAACAAACGTCAAGCAGTTATGGAAATCAGAGGAATAGTGGAATTGCGTAACAAATGCTTAGAACAAATAACTAAATATAGACAAGAACAACGACAAATTTTTTATATGGACGAAACTTGGTATGACACTCACGACACAGTTACGAAAGGGTGAACTGGTGGTTCGAGAATGTGTATGGCTAACATGCCTGCAAACAAAGGATTGCGACTGAGCATTGTGCATTGCGGAGAAAGTAAAGGATGGGTTCCGTATACTTTGAAATTATGTGGAAAAAAACTTGAGGATTGCAATGTTGACTATCATAAGAACATGGAAGCTAATATTTTCGAAGAATGATTTGAAAATACATCGATCCTAAATGTGGATACGAATAGTGTAATAGTTCTTGACAACGCTCCCTATCATTCGCGACACCTCATCAAAGTACCGAATACAAATTCAGGAAAGATGAAATACAATTTTTTTCAATGGATAACGATTTGTATTTTGAAAATTACTATACCAAAAACCAACTACTTAAAGTTTTACAGACAAAAACATTTGAAAAAGTGTATGCCTTCGAGAGTATTGCTGAAAAGTATTGACACACTGTACTGAGACTTCTGCCCAAATTTTTGTGTTTTCAATCCTATCGAATTGATTTGGGAAAATTTGAAAAAAAAGCATCAGGCGTAAAATAATTTTCCAAAATTCGATAAAATGGTAATAGAGCTAATTAAAGAAGAAGTATCTAATATTACTGAGGAAGACTGGCAGAAAAATATTAAAAAAGTAATTTTAGTTGAAAAAGACAATATTGAGATTGGACACTTTCATATCAATGGTGGAAAGGAATTCAATATTGATTTAAATGACGACATTGATAGTGAAACAGAAAATATGGAAGAGAAATTATCAGAAAATTAGTGAAGTATTTTTGAAGCGATCGATTGTATATTAGATATGTGAGTAAGTAGTATTGAAGAAAAATCTCTTTAAAGTCTGTTTTTCCGTTAATCAGCTGTCGTCCCCATACGAACGACAACTCTCAGAAGTTGAGAAACTTGTACAAGCTGAGGACTAACGAGGTCTTTCAACGCCTTTTAACGTGTGATTTCTAAGCTATTGTGATTTGATTTGATTTGGTTTGATTTGATAAAACCACAAGATAAATGAAGATAACCTCAAAATCCTACATATTTGAAAATTCTAATAAAATCGATATTTCAAAATTCAGATTTCAGTTTTATACTTGATAATGGGGTCAAACCCGAAACCGGTCGTATAAATAAAATTTACCAGTGGTATTTAGACGAAAGTGTTTTAATTCATTTCATTTAAGTGATCATGAATTACCATAGAGTAAACAAGTCATCAATTACACATATAATCAGAAATGATTACTGAATAACGAAATTAGTTAGCTCCCTAACTATATTATCAAAAGGGAGCTGTTGGAAAGTAGGTTGCAGTATATCGTTTACTTGAACTATACCCTATATCTACTGTCGTTCAAAATCAAAATTTTGTACCGGTCTGAAAAATTTGACTCAGTTTTTGGCATCTATCCCGTGCAAGCTGTGCTGACGAACAAAGTAGAAAAATTCGAACATGTAAAAAGGTTATATCGAGTTCAATACAAACCCGGAGCTCTCAGCCGAGAACACAGGACATGGATTTAGTAAACGTAGACAACGATACCGAGACAACAGAGTAGAGCACTAATTTTCGTTTTGTTTAGAGTTAATTTTAGTTAGATCAATACTGATTAAAAATAACAAGCGTGATCTCTAATGAAGGGTGTCAAAGAATACTCAAAATCAAAAAACCCTGAGAAAAAATTATGGAAAATCGACTGAGGGATAAAAAGCTTCAATTGGGTATTGGGAGAAACCTGCAGAGAATTTTTGTTTGTTGACTGAACGGATAAACTCCCACCAATGCGTCGACACAATCTTTTTGATGGTCCATAACGGTAAATATTTCATTTTATTTCTCTTTTCCTAGTTATTATTGAACAATTCGAGCGTGATTGGGGTTTTGTGACATATCAACCGAATATCGGATTCAGAGTTCAATTAATACGAACTGACATAAAAGCCAAAGGTTTTAGTGTGAATATATGATTACATTTCATGATTTATCACCTGAAAGTTGTTCTGTGAAATATTTTGCGGAATGATAATGGAATACGTCAACTGAATAACTGGATGGAAATGAATGAACAATGCACGGAAAGAACGTAATTGGGTGCTTTAAAAATATAATGAATATAAAGCATAGATGAATTTATGTAATTTTACATAAATGTTCTCTGGAACATTTCTCATCACTTTTATCAATTTTTTCGTTCTCCATTTCATATTACTCTATTTCTACTACATCAACTTAGCCAATAGAGAAATAGATTCTGAGAACATTCTTGCTGCCTTTTGAAACTCTTTGGAAACATGTTATTCTCATGTGAATAACTATTGATATAGATTCAACAGTTTTTGGTGACCAAATGTAAAACTGAAACTAACCGACATTTCAGATGAAGGATGATCGATGAAAATCATTTCTGATTCCTCCCCGTCCAGCAGAATAGAAACAGTCCTCTCTCCAAATTCGTCATCTGAAACAAATAAGAATTGTTACTCTGGACATAATAAAAATATAATAATCAGAATTTCAGAAAAAAAAAAATCGAAATAACCGAGATCGACGACGTTCTCATATTCTTCAAACAGTTTCAAAAGGAGGCGAGCTTTACTCCACTTTTTCCCTTGAAAGTTTTCTGTTTGACACTTCAACATGAAAAAACAATTAAAACCAAGTTTTTTATATTTTGTTTTATGGAAACGTCGTCTTAATAAGCCAATTTAATATGTGAAATTTGTCCCTATAATTTTGCAAGTAATTCTTGAACAAATTCTCAACCAAGATTGAACACATTCTCAACAGAGATTGAACAATCAAATCTTAGTTATTGCACTAGTGCCTCTACTTTTCAAGAGGAGTAACTATTATTTAAAAAACTTTCATGGACGATGTTGAAGGACCTGTTCAACAAACTTGATACTGAGTAACATTCAATATGAACCTTGATATCAGTCAACAACTGTGCCTTCCAGAGATTGATTATTTGTAGATCTTCGATTTATATCTAGATACTTATACATCATCTCGATGTTGTTTTTGAGTACATTCAGATGTTTTTTTTTATTCTGTACATAATACCAACTGCATCATTTTCGTTCGAATTGGAATATGTACAAGGAAATATATTTTTTAAATGTCTATTGAACATTTCATTTCTACTATTAATTAGTATAAAAAAACATAATGAATTCATCTATTATTTATAAATAATGCTTTTCAATGCATCATTTGTTTATCGACGTGGATATTCACAATCATAAATTGAATCAAATATCATAATGATCGAAACAAACATTCTTTAAAATTCTCAAATTATTAAAAACGATGAAAAAAATAATAAAAGCTTTTCATTCTTTCGGTTACATAAGAATGTTTGTTCCTTTTTTCTTCGACGGGGATTACATATATTGATGATGTATTGAATCAGCAAATCTTTCATCGCTTGGTGTCTCCACAATAAATGAAACGAAGGTGAAACCCGCTAATAACACGGGTGTTATAACAAAATTCTGATGAAAACGCATAAATATTATCCATCTAACGTCTTTTGAGTCATTACGAAACAAAGAAAATGATTGCTTGAACATTGATTTTTATTCATTTTCATTTGATACATGTTCATATTGCTATTGTATAATAGCAATAGGGTCTATTTGACCCTCATCGCAACCCGCAAAGGTTGTACCACTGTAGGGACCTACGACGAGTCGAAACAGCGTCGTCTGGTGTTGGATAACAAATGCGGTGTGTTTGTGGGCTCTATTTAATTTCAAATTACATGTATTATCTACCAGCAGCTCCCCTTCAATAATATAGTTAGGGAGCTAACTAATTTCATTGTTCAATAATCATTTCTAATTATATAAGAGTCATATTCTCTGTTTCACTATCACTGTCGTCATTTGATTCAATAATGAATTTATTTCCACTCCAATCTCCACATAGTCTTCTCAACTAAAATTACTTTTTTATTCCTTTTCTGCCAGTCTTCTTCGGTAATAATAGATACTTCTTCTTCAATTACCTCTATGACCATCTTATCCAATTTTGGAAAATTATTTTTATGCCTGATGCTTCGTTTCAATTTTCCCCAAATCAACTCGATGGGATTGAAAATACAAAAATAGGAGGAAGTCTCAGTATGGTGTCCATACTTTTCAGCAATACTCTCAAGGGCATACACTTTTTCAAATGTTTTTAGTCTGTGAAACTTGAAGTAATTGGTTTTTGGTATATCTAGTGATCTTCAAAATACAAATTGTTATCCATTAAGAAATTTGGTATTTCTGAAAAAAATAATGAACGCTCATCATTCTTTCGATTACATAAGAATTTTTGTTCCTTTTTTCTTCGACAGGGATTACATATATTGATGATATATTGAAGCAGCAAATCTTTCATCGCTTGCTGAAATCGAGTGGAAAATGGATTACCCTTTTTTTGTCTCCACAACAAATGAAAATGTCTGAATAGGAAGGTGGAACCCGCTAATAACACGGATCTTATAACAAAATTCTGATGAAAACACACACATTTTATCTATCTAACGTCTTTTGAGTCATTACTAAACAAAGAAAATGATTGCTTGAACATTGCTTTTTATTCATTTTCATTTGATACATGTCCATGATGAACATGCATATTGTACAATAGCAATAGGGTCTATTTGACCCTCCATCGCAACCCGCAAAGGTTGCACCACTGTTGAGACTTACGGCGAATCGCCGTCTGGTGTTGGATAACAAATGCGGTGTGTTTGTGGGCTCTGTTAATTTCAAATTACATGTATTACCTGGCAGCAGCTCCCCTTTAATAATATAGTTAGGGAACTAACTAATTTCGTTATTCAATATTCAATTTCTGATTAAATAAGAGTCATATTCTCTGTTTCCTTATCACTGTCGTTATTTTGACCTTTGAGAGTACAGACAACTTTCAGAGTGCACAATATCTTTTACTTTGACTAAACCACAAACAAAATCTTTATCCAAAATTCATCTATTTCTCCAAAGGTATACTATGACCTCATAATGTTAGACACTTCGTATTGACTAGTCAGACGGGAATTACATTATTATGAAGTATAATGAGTTCCAGCTTACTGAAACTACTTATTCCCTTGAGCATATTATTAGTTTGTGTTTGAGATCATGACGTCACCATATGTAATGATAATTATAAGCTATGAATTGAAAATTTTATAATATCCTCATTGTCCTTAGAAATTAGTGAAGAGTTATTCAGAACTGAAAAATGTTGAATTTTAAAGATAATATTATTAAGGCAGATTATTGTTTGAGAAATGGAATGCTCATCCGGACATATTCATATATAAGATATGACGTGAACTTATTCAATCCATGCCGATTTCAAGTATTATTCGAAAGGATGTATTGACAAGGGTAATATTTATTGACTGAATTGAAAACTCGATTCCAAATAAGAAATGTTCAGAATGGAAGCATTCAAGGGAGTTCATCCATTTCATTGAAAAAGTCCAGACCGTTACCTTTCTCTTTGATATCCCTAAAAAGGTCACTTCGATCCGTTTTTCCTGTTGTGAAAAGGGGATTATTTTCCATAATAAAACACTACGAGGCACGTTGAATTTAACAGCACTCTAAAACTTTTAAGACGCTGCTTCACCCTAAAAGAATTGCCTTCATGATGATGTAAGGATCTATTCATTATCGTCAGGCTTTATTTCACTTGGGAAAAAATGGAAGAGTGACAGGAAGTCTAGTCAATGACCTGTTTACCGTATACGTTTGCCAAACAGAACTGATGTTCATATAAACTTTAATCAAATTTCTACTTCACTTACTCTGAATTCCAAATGTTTGCACGAAACGGTGATGATTGGCAAAATTATACATACGTGGACTGTATAAAAAAATGAGGTAAATGATCAAAATTCACGAGCTACGTGATTCGATTAGCGATTTTTTATATTTTTTATTTTGGTACACTCGCCTAGAACATATGTTAACAATTTCAGCTGTTCAGCTGTTTCAGCATGTTGAGTTTGTTGGTGAGAGGCATTTTCTCTTATCGAAAAAAAAAATAGATGAAAAGATGTGAATCAAAGTCTTTGTGAAAAATGGAAATGATTGCTAAAAACACTTGCAATTTTGGCAGTGGCATACATTCAATGATTACAAGTAGTACAATGTGAATGACGACACATCAACAACCACTGAAAATGCTGGAAAAGTGAAAAAATTGTTATGGAGAATCGTCGAATTACTATTAGAAAAGTCGCTGAGAATGTCGACATATCAGTTTGCTGATGATATGCAATTTAATCGAGAATTTTAGACATTTAGCGTGTATCAGCAAAGTTCGTTCCAAAATTGCTGTATTCTGACCAAACAAACCGCCCAGATCCAGATTTGCTCAGAAGGCTCATAACTGGTGACGAATCATGGGTATATATGGTTATGACATGGGAACCAAATTCCAATCGTCCCAATGGAAAAGTCTAGGGGAGCCTAGACCAAAAATACGCCAAGTTCGATCAAATATCAAGGTTTTACTCACTGTTCTCTTCGAGTATCGTAGCGTAGTGCATCAGGAATTCTTGCCACAAGGTCCTACAGTCAATAAGAAGTATTATCTGGAAATTATGCACCGCTTGTGAGAAACAATACAACTGAAAAAATTAAGTGTTACCTATCTATTATTTTGGTTCCAAATCAAATTTTGAATTATAAAACACAAGACCTAAAATTAGTGTGAGAAATTACAACGACGGTCTCGAGCCAGTTTTTTATAGTTTGGTTCTCGATAGGAACGGTAAATTCGAAGTATGTCTTCTAGGTGAACGTCCGTTGATCTCGAACGATATTTGTTTTTCAAAACGCTATTCTTTGAGAAAGATGTTTCACGTACATATGTCGAGCCAAACATAGTGGCCAAATTTATAGCTAGTTTCTTGCAAATTTAATATTTTTCTGGAACATGTTTGGTCCAAACTTCTTCAGTGGATACCGTTTTATATATTTGCAAAAACACACCTTCTTGCAAATCTAATATCTCTATTTGAAGTGATGCCTTTGACAGATTGAACAACTTGGCGATTTAAGAAACGTAGATAGCTTGCCCATCTCTGCAAAGTCTTGGAATCTTGTAGCAAATTCGTTCCTAAGATCGGCCAGAAATTTTACAAATACTGCAATGTCTTCTTCAGAGTTCCTTTTATATTGAAGAATGGTCGGAATATCAATAAATTCTTGTCTTGCAATATCATTTTTAAAGATATCCAGCTTGCGATGGAAAGCAGACACATATTAATTTGCCATTTCCTTGTGATTCTGTGTTGAGAGCATTTGAATATTTCAAAATATCTTTCAAAAAAGCCACGACCAGCATATTTCGCTTGTTTGTGCTTTCTGGCTCCCTCCGTATCTAAGTTTTGCAAGAAGGAGGTTACTTCTTCTTTTATCAGCCAGAAACTTTCAATAACTTGACTTTTACTCAGTCAACGAACATTTTGTCGTGTTGCAGTAAGTCAGAATACTCTGTCAGAAGGAAACTCCTTGAAATTTCGGTGCTGAAGAGCAGAATGAGATCTCATGAAATTAATCAACTTGAACAAGTTGTGCATCACTCCTTTCAGTGTAGCACTAAGTTTTCCACAAAGGGCTGCCTGGTGAATTATGCACTGATACGATATTATACCTGAGTTTTCATCTCTGATTCTCTTTACTACACCTTTTTCTTTGCCAATCATTGCGGGGACCCACTAGTTGAAAGCGACACCGTTTTATCTTAACTAATGTTAGACTTAGTAATAAATTTATCAATGACCTTGAATAAATCTTCTTCTCGAGTGTAACCTTTCAACAGCAATATTGCTAGCAACTCTTCCCTAAAAATCTGACACTCAATATCAAGAAATCTAACGAAAATAGACATTTGTTCATCATCAACAATGTCACATGATTCATCAAGTGCTATGGCGTAGCAAGGTGCCTTATACAGAAGTTCAAGAAAAGTGTGTTCAATATCAGCAGCAAAAAAAAATCCGTTCTTCGTGTATTACTTCTCGCTGATAATGGAATACTTGATAATGCAGCGACATCTTTTTTTCTTCAGAAAGTGCCGTGACTACTTCTAACATACATTTGTTCACCACCTCAGAATCTGAAAGTGGTTTCTGCTGTTTATTTAGCGTCCAGCACACACATAGCGCTGCATCGGTGAATTTTTATTGCTCGCTTATGCAACGAAATAGTAATTTTGTGTTTTTTTTTGGAAAAACTGAGATATGCAATAGCGACAGTTTTATTGCATATAAGGCACACTGGAACCGCTTGAGGCCTATTAGGCAGCGTAAAACAATATTGTTCAGTCCATTCCTATTTTCACTGTCCACTTCACGCTTTTTAGAATCGATATTAGCATAGGTACGAAAATATTATGAAAACGCGAAAAATCACAAAACAAATGAATGGTTGCTCCGCGGTTTGCGCTACGACTGACAGTCTACTTCCCCCGCCCACACGCCCACACCCCCGGTTCTGACACTCGCTCGCACTTGTTTCAACAAAACAAAATAGCGGCAAGCGCGCACAGACACACATACACACAGGGTAGATATGAAACTACTAAAACCATATCAGTTGTAGGTACTTGTAAAACATGTTGACTAGGCAACTTGAAATAAAATAAGTACATACTTAGTTGGATTCTATGTGGCTTAAAAATATAACTTCAATTAATAAAGGTATAATATACCTTATCTACGTATTAATTTATATACTTGGTATATAACACATTACAATATTTGGCGGTCCGATGTTCAACTTTTCCGCGGTCCGCGTGTTGCCGAGCGTTGATCTAAGGGAACAATTCGTTCAGGCTAGTCTCAACTCCCTACACTGTAGGTTAATGGACTGACACCTATCAAGAAACAACTACTCCCCTGGCTAAGACCACGAAGGGCGTTGGATTATATCTGACAGGTGTCAGTGCAGTAATCTTCACTGAAGTATTTCCTGCATATGATGTTTGCGATACAACTGTCGGAATCGATTTTCAATTATTGAACGGGCACACATGCAGACCGGTTTCCAACACCCTTCGTGGTATTAGCCAGGGGAGTAGTTGTTTTCTGACAGGTGTCAGTCCATTAACATAAAGTGTAGGGAGTTGACACCTGCCTGAACGAATTACTCCTACAGATGATTTGATTTATAGACAATCTTCAAGTATGTCCACTGACTATGTGAAAAGTTTTCTTTGGCGAATTTCGGGTATGCGGTTGGTTAGTACCTCATTTGCCAGGTGGAGCGATGACAAACATATTGATTATTGTTCGCTTCAGCTTAGTTCGAGGAATGATACACTGAAAGCAATTCGAATTTTGATTATGGCATATCATCGACTCTATGTTGATGATGGCCACAAGTGAATGACAGTCTTATGACCAAGAAATATTTGAAATCATTTTCGAATCAGCATGCAAGTTCTCAACTTATTTCCGATTTGGAACAAACAAATGGAATTAACGCCTCTAGATATTCCAATCCGCCTCCAACTCAACTGTCGTAGCTATTCCGTAGGCAGCTGAACGTAGTTACGCCTAATTGTATTATTATTCACGCCCCAACGCATAACGATATGAATTATAATCTACTGGTCCATATAATCAACTTCCAACAAATCGAATTCATTACTGAATTGTATATACTGAAATATTTATATTGATTGCCAAATAATCCAGATATTGAAACTTTATAACACACTTGTAGTTTTGGTAATAATTTTCAATCAGAACAAGCAACAATGACGACAAAATGGAAGTTCTTTGAGGCAACATAATAACATTTAATCACTTAGTATTTCCCTCCTACATCTAACGATAGCATGAATCCTCCTGGGCACACTCCGAAAAGGTATTTGGTGATTTCTTGTGGAATTCGATCACATTTTTCCTGTGCAGCAATTCTTAATTCTGCAATTGAGTTAGGAGCTGGATTTCATGCTCGTATATGTCTTTTTGAAATGTCCCAAAAATGTTCTATGCGATTTACGTCTGGACTGCTTGGTGGCCACTCCACTACTTCAAGTCCGACAACTTCAAGATACTGGGTGACTGTTCTTGCAGCATGTGCACCAGCATTATCATGCATTAGCACGAAATTGTTGTAATCAATGAAGCCGCCGCGCCGTAAGGTAAAACATGATCTTCAAGAATGTTGCGTATGTACCAGTCAGCGTTCATTCTTAAATTCACTTCTATAGGCTTGATGCGATTGTGCCATCTAATGCCACCTCACAACATAATGGAACTACCACCAAAGATAGCGTTATATACAAGATTACATTCTGCGAAACGTTCTTCAGATCTTCAGTATACTCGACCACGTTCATCTGGTTTCCATAACTGTATTCTTGGCAGGAACTAGGAACTGGAAGGGCGTTTTCGATTCTTATTACTGTTTTGACATTTCTGAGATGCGGAGCTATAAGCGTGCGATTTCGCAAAGATTGAATTTTCAAATATTGGTCATCTCTTGGCATTGTACATCTGTTACGTCCTTGATCAGGCCGCCATATGTAGTCCCTCCTCATCTCATTGTATCGCTTCACAATAGACCTTTTCATCATAAGACGAGCGCAAGCGTAGCTGTCATATTGAAATGGCGGTAATTCAAAACATTCGTACTGTTTAAATTAACAGTGGCTGGGCAAGGAATATTATCTCTACAAACAAATAAATTATTGGAAAAAACCATTGATGGTGCTTCACTCGTTAATAATTCAGTTGAGGCTCATAATTGTGAACAATTAAAAAGGTGGCTAAAACGTCATGTGATTAGCTCGCACTAGTTTCTAGTTTTAATCTTCCTCTTTGAAGATGATCACTTGGTGATCGAAACACGTGTCGAGGTGTTAAAAATAACGATTTTGTGTTGAGATTGGACACTTTCATATCAATGGTGGGAATGAATTCAATATTGATTTAAATGACGACAGTGATAGTGAAACAGAAAATATGGAAGAGAAATTATCAGAAAGTTAGTGAAGTATTTTTGAAACGATCGATTGTATATTAGATATGTGAGTAAGTAGTATTGAAGAAAAATCTCTTTAAAGTCTGTTTTTCCGTTAATCAGCTGTCGTCCTCATACGAACGACAACTCTCAGAAGTTGAGAAACTTGTACAAGCTGAGCACTAACGAGGTCTTTTAACGCCTTTTAACGTGTGATTCCTAAGCTTTTGTGGTTTGATTTGATTTGGTTTGATTTGACTTGATAAAACCACAAGATAAATGAAGATAACCTCAAAATCCTACATATTTGTAATAAAGGGAGAAAAATGAATCTGTTGGAGGCCATGGAGATTAAGAAATCAATCAAAAACCAGAAACATATACCCCTACGAGCAACTTGATTTATGTAGGTCTTCTCTCTTGAATTTATGAGTTTAACAACCCCTAGTATTTTCAGGGTGGTATTTCAAGTTGGCATCCTG
>NW_019291699.1:0-71063 GCF_000500325.1 Leptinotarsa decemlineata | reverse complement strand
ATTGTATTTATTGAGCATATCCATTTTATGTATTTGAGATGTACCTACATGATTTATAATCCTGCTAAATAGATGGGAAAGCACAATACAGGTATTTTTCATACCTAGATGTAACCTATACATTCCGCGAGACAATTCTTATATATATTATTTGAAATATTTTATGTACAAGTGTGGTATTGACCGAATAAATCACTGAAATTACTGAAATATATAATATTTCACAATTGAATATAAAAGTTGCATATATCATTAATCTTTCTCATATAAAGGATTTTAACTTTTGAATCAACTTAACAGTTGAACTTGTACTAGTAGTATGAAAACCACTTTTCTCTCTATCAATCACCTAACTCAATTTATCATAATTGGATAACATCGCACACAGGAGAAGTTCTTGTTGTAATTATATTACATACTGCCATTCAGTTCATTTTCATCGGTTTCCCGTTCATAATTAGATCGAGCTGTATTATGTCCCCAAGTTAAAGACACTCCGTCAGCAGAATTCAATGAACCCATGTCAAAGAAGATATTTCTCTTAAAGTTTCCTCATAAAAACGCAGATTCATTCAGGAATGTTGGCGGCATTGGGGTGCAGTTGAGGAGTAATTAATTCACGAAGTATTCTGAAGAGGCTATTGAAAAGATATCTCCAATACCAGAACCAAAATATGCAAGAATTAGAAACATCTAGAAAAGATATACAAGTTTTTCACAGAACATTTCAGTTAACGTTATTATCGCATCATCGCATTTATTTTCATCAACATTATTTATGATTCGTGTTTTCAGTACTTTCTTCCTTAGTTTTGGTATGGTGCTGATGAGTGATATATGTCGAAAATTTAAAAAAAAATGCCAACATCTTTAATAAATTGATGGATGTAGTCGTTACTACGTGGCATCATGAAAAATGGGAAACTTTGTTTTCTACCATTTATACTACCGTCACTGTAAATTCGTCCTACAAGGACATTTTCAAACAATTCATTGTATTAGTTTGAAAATGTTCTTGTAGAATGGAACTTCAGTAATGTCAGTTACAAATGTAACGTATTGTATTTCTTATTCTCAGTCAAATTATACACCATGTAAACATAGTAAATCGTAGTAGCCTAGTAAATCGTAGCAGCCAGCAGTTTTTTTATGGAATTGACTTGAGAACTGAAATGAAGACAGTCTATTAGAAATTGTCGTTTCTTTCAGATATATAATATGGCGCAGTCGGAAATAAATTGAAATTAAAGTTGAAAATTAAGTACATAATTGAAAGTAGAAACGAGATGGGTGAGTACAGAGGAATTGCACTTATGAATTTCTCCGGTAATTTATCGGAAAATTAGAAGCAGTGGCGACAGAAATTCGAAAACTACCTTGTGGCTACAGAGGTTAACAAAAAGGACGAAAAAGTACAGATTGCCCAACTTCTTCACTATATTGTAGAAGAAGTAATGTCAATATATAATACCTTCACATTTGTAAGTGAAAGCGAGAAAAATAAATTGTCATTAGAACAGCAAAGACAAAAGCAAAAACAATACTATGATCGTTCTTGTAAAAATTTAGGACCTTTAAATATAAATAGTAAAGTGAGATATCAAACTCATTTAGGAGCAAAATGGTCGTTTGATAAAATAACAAACAAACCTAGAGAACGCTCATACGGTATAGAAAAAAATGATGGAACAAATATCATTAGAAATAGAAGATTCATTGAAATTTTGCCAAGTCAATATGATCCACCACCTGACAATAATGATATCGATATGATTGATCAAGATGAGTTTGAATCTTCATCTTTGTCTGATAACAGTAGTTACTGCTACTCTATTCCAGAAGCAACATCATCTGGTAGGCCAGTTAAAAAGCCAGACAGACTAATGTACTATTAAAAATGGTAATTTCGTTATTTTTTTTTCTAATTCTTATTAAACACCATGTAAACATAGTAAATCGTAGTAAAAACTAATAGTTTTTTATGGAATTGACTTGAGAACTTGAATAAAGACAGTCTATTAGAAATCGTCGTTTCATTCAGATATATAACAACAAATACAAGTGGTATAAAAACATAGGAAGTTTTATTTCTCATGTTTTATCAATACTTCAACCTCTCTGTTACTTACTTTTCGTCAAGGACAAATCTCGTAGACCATTTTATTATACAATGGAATTTTTTCGTTAGGGTTCACATTTATTCCATTTTAAGTAACAATAACTTANACTTTGGCATCAATCAGCCGTATATTGTTTAGAAAAATGACCATTGTTATTTTCCGATTCCATAGAGGGAGCCCGAAAATCAGGCAGCAGGCGCAGGAAGAAGGGTTAAAAATAAGGCAGGCGCGCGTGTTATCAAAAAACACTTTTTTCGAATGAAGAAATACATGTAAAGTGAATTCAAATCATATCAAGGAGGTTGGTTACATACAGTGCCATCTGCGTGAGAATAGATCAAGCAATAATGTCGATATGTCAAGGAGGTTACGTACAGCGCCATCTGTCCGCGAATAGATGAAGCAATAATGTCGATATATCAATGAGGTTACGTACAGCGCCATCTGCCGTAAATAGATGAATTGAATCTGATCAATGAATTCTGTCAAATACAGATCCCGAACTTGAGAGTTACAAATAAACTGATAAACAAACATACATACATACATACAGGTGAAGCTAATATAAAGCGTGTAAAAATGATTTCTTGAATCGTTGGAACCTTCAGGACTCATGTTCATACGGATTTTTTTTAAATGAACTCTAAAATAAACTCCTTCAATAACAGGATGATATAGAGAAACATACAGAATATATAATTTACACATACACATAAATATACATTTAATAGTTTATTTAGGTAAGAAATGAACCAACGCGAGTTTATTCAAGGTACTAAGGTACTAAAATCACACATGCATTTCGAGCGCCTGAAACATTTATTCAGTTCACGGATACCGTCAGCCGGCATCTTGTCATTCATTTGCCAAGTGGCTGAATATATAAAACAACTCAGATGGAAATAAATGAATCATTCCGCCACAGATCTGCGACAAATTAAAATAGGGAAGTTGAATTTTGGCGGAACCTTAACAGGGGATTTGCAAGAGACGAGATGCCTAAGATGACGTTTTCCAGAGAAATGGAATATGGAAACTCGTCAAGAAAATATACATATTTTCCTTCGTTTCATAATTATATTCTGTTCAGAATAGCAGGGTGTTGACAAGAAAACGGTAAAGGAACACTTCATATTATAGGAAGTAGAAACAAGATATACGATTGGATATTTTCTGCCATTGAATATTTTGAATTAATGATAGATTCCAACATTTTTTTTGGAAATAAATGAATCATTCCGCCACAGATATGCGACAAATTAAAATAAGGAAGTTGAATTTTGACGGAACCTTAACAGGGGATTTGCAAGAGACAAGATGCCTAAGATGACGTTTTCCAGAGAAATGGAATATGGAAACTCATCAAGAAAATATACATATTTTCCTTCGTTTCATAACTATATTCTGTTCAGAAAAGCAGTGTGTTGACAAAAAAACGGTAAAGAAACACATCATATTATAGGAAGTAGAAACACGATACGATTGGATATTTTGTGCCATTGGATATTTTCAATTAATGATAAATTTCAAATTTTTTTCAGTTATACGGTTATATAAAAATGCGCCTGAGTATAGGGAAACGCGTGTTGTGTTTTTGTAAAACTGTTAAGTTAAGTGTTTCTTGAATCTTCCAGGCGTGTTTCATTTTGATTATATCTTCGATTCAGTATCAACTCCTGATAGATTTTGTAGTAGTTTTTGAGTTTAAACGAGTTTGGTTGAAAGTACTTTATGAAATAACATTTATCAATTTTATTGATTATAGTAGCAAATCTTCACATATATTTCAGTAAATAATGATACTCGGACATATGATTATACTGACCATTGCGCAAAAACAAGTTCTTGATTTCTCTGTAGATTTATCGTAGATATCGCTGTATATGATAAAAAATATTTCTCATCTTGAATTCCTTATAATAAAAATGTATCAAATTTCACCAACCTGCTTCTGTGCTTCAGTATACTACTCAAACTGGAATGAATATTTTCAATATATTATTATAGGTTTCATTTTCCAAAATAATTTACCTTCTGTGATGTCACAAAAAAAAGTAGGTATTCGAATGTGAGCCCTATATCAAATTATCCACTTTCCTACTACAATTACAATGATAGTGTCAATGATTGTAATGATTGTGTCAAACATTTGAAATTCTAGTGAATAAATTTGCTGTGTACGTAATTTATTTATTCATTTATTTATATATTCGGAATGCAAACAGAAAAATCCACTACGGTGTCCACATAATTAAATCAATATGAAATTAATGATAACCTACAACACACTTGTACATAGTGTCTAAAATAAAGGATGAATTAGAATCAAATACAAAATTACANCGAAAAAACTTAACAGTTATTGACTGAACATATAAATGAATTATAACTGATGAAAAAAAAGTTTTCAATTTTGTTTGCCCGTAAGCAACGATGGACAATTTATTTTGTTTGTTAATATTTTTCGTAAAAATTAAATATCTGATATGTTACACCTATGCTCCAACGACACAAACTGAAGATCTCATCTAATTCGCATATCATCGTTTTCAGTGATTCGAACATCTTTTTTAAAATGGGAGTTATATTGTTTATTCACTTGTTCAATTCTCGATCTTTTTAGCCCATCGATATTTTCAACACTTTCAGGAGTTTTATTTCTCTTCTAATATAGCACCAATAGAATCATAAATAATTAGCACTGCCATATAAATAAGCAAAAGTCAAAATACATATAGTCTATACGATGTCAATCTGAACAGCTGAATAAAAGACATTACTCTGGTAATACTATTTACTACTAATGAAAAAGTCCGTGTAGGTTTATGGAAAACTAAATCGATTTTGACAAAAATTAAACCACATCGCCTGTTACAGACAAAGAAACTGCCGACATTCAGTAACTATTTAGTTTATATGCCATTAAAATTGACTTCGTATACACTATACTTATGGTAGTATTAGTATTAGTTATTAGTGAAGGTGCACAAGTGAGGGAGCTTTCCTGCAGGGGCAGCCGGTTCCTTGTCTTTATTCAAGGCGGAGCTCTTGGCGTCCGCCGCAGGAAGTACCCTTGCTGTTGGAGGTGATCTGCTGTAACAAGTTTCATTCTAAGCGGTAGATTGTGGTGGACATTTCTGTTCATCCCCAGCCACCGCCTTATATTGTATTGAGCACTTCTGTCCAACCTCGGGATTGGTTTTTGTTTTTGTTGATTCTGTTTTTGTGTTGTTTCATTCATGTGTGTTACTACGAGTAGCAAGGGAAGAGTTAGTCACCTCTGGAAGAGCCCCGCATTACCAGAGGTAGGCTGATTCCAATGAGGTTTCGCTCAGTTCCCCAAGTGGATCGTTCGTGACGGCCATTCAGCTGTCGGCACGATTCCTTACACCTTAACTTGGGTAGGCTGGTCTACGGTGGCATGTTTCGCAAAGGCTTTTGGGGAGTTTTGGTTCCCCACACCCTACTTATTTCTGCCACTGACCAGGAGTCCGGGGACCCCGTCCCTAAGGCCACATTGGCTTCCCGGACAGAGCCTCCAGTTCCCTGGCTGTTCCCCTATCCGCCACCAAAGGACGACCTGAGGACGTGCCCGATAGGTCGCCCAACCCACGGGACTCCTTGACTGTATAATGTTCCTGCAAAAATAAAAACTATAAGAAACAGTAGTAAATTGAAAATTGATCACGATCATCAATTGTTAGCTTGCCAGCTTTTTGAATTCACCAATATGTTGATAGAAAGAACACATAATTTTTTTTCGAAAACGTTAGATAAAAACGAATTCAACTGTTCTAATCTGTTGAATTATGTTTTTCCGTTAACCAGCTGCCCCCCCTCTATGAACGACAACTCTCAAAAGTCAAAACTTATGCGAGCTAAGGACTAACGAGGCATCACCTTTCAACGTGTGATTCCTAACTAAATATCCTAAGCTCGTATACTTTCATAAGCTATCATTCCCTTTTTTTTCACCTGAATATATCTGGTTGGTTTATATTTATTTCTACTTTATCCGCTGTAAATATTTTCGTTACCATTATTATTTTTTATGTTAATGTCTATATATTTGTGCATATAAGTGAACTTTATATTGTATTCTCACACACTAATTCATTTATAGCTTTGTCAGTATTATTTCGTTGTTTGCATCATTCTATTTTAAGACAACTCAATTATCAAATATCATAATATCTACCGTACAGGCTTTGCCTTCTGTGAGATTTCTATATTTATTTACTTCCATAGTGTACTATATCTCTCAATATCTCTCAATGTTGTCTTGTCATCAAGGTGAATAAATAATTTTCATCATCATTACTTCTATTTTCATAACCTCCTTCTTGATTATTGCATTGAATTTCATCCATTTTGATAATACCAATGTATTTTGATAATTTCAGTATCATTTTCTACCACTACAGGAGCACAATGGTGTTCCTCAAGTAAAATGATCAATCTTTGTCATATGATTATCCAATTAAATGTTAAATATTTTGGAGATCATGAGAAATAATCCTATTGCTGTTATGTAAATGGGACGTCGGATCAATTTCCATCAACTCTTCATTGCGACAGACTTAATCAAAATTGAATTCGTGCCACGGAGGCAATAACATCGAAAATTCTGACGCCCAACGGATTTCTGAAAAGCTTCAATCTTTTCATTAAATGAGATTGACGGGATTGTTTTGTGATCCCGAATATCTACCGTATGAAACATTTATTGTTCCAGTTTGTAAATGTCAGAAAAAGCTTTAATTCTTATTTGTTTTCTAATATCTAATAGACTCTTGATATGGAAAAACAAGTCAAAGTATAACTGACAGTGCACAGTTTTTATTAACTGTATTTTTTAAGACAATAAAGGCCTCCAAAAGTGTTTTATTCGTTAATAAAATAAAAGCACCATATAAACTACCAGAGATATGAGGCAAAAGTACCTTATTGAAAATAAAGTATTTGCATCACATACCTAATGAAGTTGCAAATGAATCAGATATTTCAAAAGGCGTGACATGAATAAAATAACTTCATTAAAAGCTCTGCTTGCCGGTTTTCATCAGATTCAAATAAATAACATTGCATAAAACAAAAATTTATTCAAATTCAATTCGATAGAATAGAGAGACAATCAGTGAAAAAATATTCCACAAATTCCAATTTATTATGTTATTAAGGTACTAATAATGAAATAATCTACAGTTTCGGCTTCTAATATATAAAAGTTAAGTTTGATTGAATGGGTGTGAAAATAATACTAAATAATCTACAGAACATTCCATGGTAACATCTGTTTCGACACACTGTGTTGTCTTCTGAGCGAATTATAAACTAATCTAAGTATTGTAACTTTATCTTTCATGTAAAAAAAATTAAAATGAATTTACTCGAAAGAAAGGCACAATAGCAGTTCTTCGTCGGTAAGCACTATGGGTTTCGTTCAAAAAAACTTTTCAGTATCCTAATATTCAAACAATTAAATATATTTTTTATTCGACGCTACACAGCCAATAAAATGAATAGTATGTGATATGGTGGACTGTGTAAACCAGGGGTGGCCAACCGGTCGATCGCGATCGACCGGTCGATCGCGACCATTAGTCCAGTCGATCGTGGAAAGGCAAAAAATATAAATAAAGAGACCAGACTGCGTAACGTGATTTAGACTGGCAATGTGATTTAGCTTTCTTGGCCGATTTTATTGGAAAACTGAGTACATTAAATCTGAATCTACAAGGCAAGAATAAAACATTAACAGAAATGATGAGTTCTATTGCAGCATTTCAAAGTCAAACAGCGTCTATGATAGTTGACATAGAAAAGACAAAATTTGAACAATTTGTTCAAATTATCCGTTTAATGATTCCATTGATCATAGTGATATCTATGAATTGGCTACAAAATTCGCAGATATAATTCAAATGGAGCACATTATGTTATTACTCTACGCTGCGACATATTTCTAAAAGCAAGATCATTCTCAGGTCAAGATTTCTGGGCATTGGTCTCCAATGAAAAATATCCAAATTTGAAGAAATGTGTTAAACAACTTCATTCGTGTTTTTGTTCAACATATTTATGTGAGTCAGCATTTTCTTACTTAAAACAAACAAAAAGTAAACACCGTTCTCGCTTGACAGACGCTCATACATTGGATTCTTTAAGGTTGGCAATTTCCAACTACAAACCAGATAATGCTAAACTAGTGGAAGATACTGCGACGCAATGCTCATACTAATATATAGATAGGACCTATAAATGTTGATTAAACATCATCAACTCAGACTTCCATTCCAAAGTATTGGGTAAATTTAAGGAAACAATCTCATATGTGATACGAAAGAGACTCCTAAGACTGTCCAATAAAAAATATTTTATGATTGTGTACTAAACACTATGCTGTTTCATTTAAGATTTCAAGAAGTATGTAAGTGGTAGATCGCACAGGGTTTCATCAGTAAACAGTAGATCTTATGTCTAATCAAGTTGGCCACCCTTGGTGTAAACAAATCGAATCAAATTGAGTTCATTAAATCACAGCAGTGAAGTGAAATTCTGAAAATATTTGATATTCTTAAAATACTGGCTGGAAAATTAAACAAGAATAGACATCAAAATCTAAGTGTACTTCAAATTCGTCATTTGTTCGTGTGTGAAAAAATTGTAATAACTGATTTATTTATTATAGATAAAAGTACGCTTTCACTTATCTAAGGAAAGTCCAGGAAAATAATATCAGGAAAAATATCCTTATTAGATTCATATCAATTAAAAGAATAATAATAATTAGAAATGGTACCAAAATTACCTCACCTGTGAGTAAATGTACCTTTTAGTTTCTCGTCAAGCCATAGGTGTAGTCTTCTTCTACCAGAAATGGGACTAACTTGAAACACGTACTTTCCCGATTTAAAAAAAAAGACATTGACGTGGTCGATGATATTTATCGAACTGGACGGATTGAAAACCCACTATTCGACAAATTACCTGAATATCTATTCCGTGCGACAATCAGAGATGGAAGTTCTTGCTCTTCTCTCTTTAATGATTCCAGACAAGTTCTGTAGGAACCGCCTGCAGAAAAACTATCGTAAAATGTGTCCAACACTTAAACCCTGGAAAAAACAATTTTCATAATGGAAATTCATTCAAGACTTCGATTATCTAAAAGTTGAATCTCATCCGAATGAAAGTATCAAGATGAGTTTCCGTACCTTCCCAAACGAAGGGTTCCGTTAACCAAAAACATCACGAAAACATTGTTAATGAGATGGCGCCCCTTGTTCTGGAAAAGTGGTTGTGACTCTAGAATCCTCAGGAAGTGAAACTTTCTATGAAACTTTCAAAATATTAATGTGAAACTATATCCGAAACGAGTTCGTCAAATTCTTGAAATTGATTGATTGATTCTCATGATCAAGGATCACCTACCGCGCAAGTCTATTCTGAAAAATGTACACACTAATTATCATACGTGTGTTGAGAAAATTAATAACAAAGGACATTCGAGCAGACCTAGAACTTTCAATAAGTAATAAAAAAAGGTTAATTTATAAATATCTCGTCCCAAAAAATAAGAAGTGGAAATCTTAGCAAGGCAGAAGATGTAATTTGGGTTGCTTATTCCTCAGGAAACCTTTAAAATCATCTGGGATTACCATTGGTAACATGAAAATTAAATAAAAAGTACAGTAGGTACATACATATATGCTACAGTATATGATGCAATCTCCTCAAATACTAAAAGTTGCCTTAATGAAATAAATAAAAACACCTTTGTCTAATTACCACTAATTGATTTTATTTATACGACCGGTTTTGGGTTTGACCACATTATCAAGTATAAAACTGAGATGTGGAGTTTGATAACTCGGTTTTATCAGGAGTAAGGAGAGATATTTGATAGATAGGTGATTGGGCGAACCAGGATGGCAACTTCAAAATTCACCAATAACAATCTAGGGGTTGTTAAACTTATAAATTCAAGAGAGGAGACCTACATAAATCGAGTTGCTCATTTAGGGGTATACATTTCTGATTTTCAATTGATTTGTTAATTTCCATGGCTTCCAACAAATTAATTTTTTCCCTTTATTACGTAATATGTGTAGGATTTTGAGGTTATCTTCACTTATCTTGTGTTTTGATTTTTGAAGATGTTCGTACACTGTAGATTTTTTGTCCAAACAACTTGTTCACGCAGCCTTATGTCAAAATTTCTACCAGTTTGGGCTGTATATACTGTAGAGCATTCGCCACATTCTATTCTATATATACCTAATTTTTTCATTCTATCCCGTTTGGGTTTTGCATTAAACAGGGTTCTACCTAAATTATTATTAGTTATGAAAGCTGTTGATATTTTGTATTTAGAGAAATAATTTTGAATATTTTCAGAAAGTTTACCTGCGTAGTTGATGCTACTATACTTGACTATATTGTGTTTAGGTATAATTTAGTCATAAGGGTTTTGTGAGTTTTACCTGATATTATCTTTTCTATTAGATAAATTGGTACCCGATTGTTTACTGCAATTTGCTTAATTATTTTCAGTTCATCTTGGAAATTATTTTCAGGTAAAGGGATTGCGAAAGCTTTGTGTACACACACTAAAACTTGCATTGGTATCAAGGGACATTTGGAAAATTACTAACAACATAATTAATAGTTGAGAAATTATAACTATCTATCCGATCATTCAGAACAAAGTTGTTTTTTATTATTAAAAACAAAATTCCTACCAATGCAACTTTCAATATTTAAGGAGATGACATCATATACTTAGGTTACTCCATAACTCACTCAGAAGACGTTTGAATAAACGGTTAGTATGCGATGTCAAATCATCTAATGATTTAACATAATTATTAGCAAAGAATAACTGATTGTAAAGGTGACGCGTGATGCTCTGTACTTTGTCTCAATTCAAGATCAGATCGTTGCTTTTTATATATTATATGCACGTATGAACCAATTCTACAAATATCATTTCATGTATGGATAAAAAGCTCATTTTTTTCTCCCAAACTCTGAGAAATAGATTATCCATATTTACATTTCCGACTTTCGTGTGTCGTCACGATGAGATCGAGAATGGCAAAAGATGAAGGAAGGAATCAAATTGCAAGAAAGTTACCTATTTTAGAGTACTATTGAATGACCTCAAAATATCTATACCACTCTTTTAGTTCTGGAATACCTTTATGAAAAAACTGAATATTTTCATAATCCATTTCAACTACATTTGGAAATATCAGAACTATTAATAGGTTACCATAAGATATTCATTGAGAATTTGTACAGAGTCACACTCAACGTTGAAGTTTCAAATACGAATCCGTATTTTGTGATCAGCAATAATCATTCAATATTGAGAAATTCAGTTCTGTTCAATATTCCTGAGAGTTTCAAATTCAATAATCATCAAAATGTATATTGTTTTCAAATTCCGGTCCTGGTAATCAAACGAAAAAAATACTTCATTCTACAAACAAGCACTTCCTTTTAACGCAAGAACTGTAATACTCCTTCCGATGCGCGCTTCAGCAAGTTAAGTTCTCAAGGAGATAAATTGACCTAAAATTGGCTTCTATTCATATCTGACGAAATACAAATTCAATTTCAGATACACATCAATGATTTCTAGTCGAAATTCAGAGTAAATTTTCTCAGAAGGTGAACAAGGGCTTTTTGAAATAGCACTCACATCACTGTTCGTAGTTCTTACGCCACACTTTCACTATTTCCAGACTTTCCAAAGTATCCTCAACTCTAGTGTCATATGCCGAAATCGAATATGTTGTGCATGATCTTTGAAACGGGTTTTAAAGGCTCGCTTAGTCTGACCGATATAATTCAAGTCAAAGTTCTCGCAGCTCATTCCATATATTCACGACTCCTCATTTTTCAACATTATATCTTTAGAGTTATGTAACATTTGTTGAAGTGAGCTCCGTTCAATAGAATCCCGTGCAGAGTCTCGAAGTTCAGTGGTCCTTTAAAATATGATTCAATAACCATTGGAAACTGATCTTCCCAATAAAAAAGTAATATATTTTCAATCGTTTACATGATCTCGAAGAAGCATTATCATAACTCAACCCACATATAATAAAAGTAAAATATAATATTATATCGCAGTTTTTTTCACGAAAATTGAAAGAGAAACATTTCATAGAACTGAACTTCGATCAAACATCAAATCCAAACTCAATAGAACAAGTAAAATATTTTCGTTATCCTCAATTTATTACTCGATCGAAATACAGTGGATGACTTGATGCTTATTTTTGTTCGAAAATGTTTCGAAATATCCCGTAAAATATGAATATTAAAACAAAGTGGATATGTAAACGTATGTCTACTTCAAATGGATCATGTATAGACTCAAAGATCAAAGTGGTTGGTTTTACTCGCTCACACATACGCAGCCTGATATAATGAAAACTCAAGTAGCCATCATCGAAATAGGCGAGGCGTTATGGAAAAGATTTTCAAAAATAGGAAACTCAACTATGGCCAGTGTGATAACAATTGAGGGTTCAATGTCCACTCTCTTGAAAGTATTTAGAAAAAGATGGACATTTTTTTAAATAATAATAGTGTCATAAGCAACAACCAGTTCGGCTTTCAATCAAAAAAGAACACCCATGATGCTGTCTTTTCTTTGTTATATGACGTTTATGGAAATATTAATAAAAAAGAGTCATCAGCAGCAGTGTTCTGTGACTTTTCTAAAGCCTTTGACTGTGTAGATCATGGAATACTGCTGAAAAAATTATATCACTATGGCATCCGTTCGAAAATTATCTCACAGGAAGAAGTTAAATTGTGAAAACCTTATCATCCTCATCAGAAGGCGAAATAAAAAGTGGCGTACCTCAAGGTTCAATACTGGGACCGATACTTTTCCTGCTATACATAAACGATTTAGCATCTATCGATATAAAAGGAAAATTCACCCTATTTGCTGATGACACTACAATATTGTGGCGTGATAAAACTTTATGTAGTCTACACGAGAATATAAGTGCAGATATAAAAACAATTAAAAAGTGGTGCGACTCTAATCTGCTGTCTTTCAATGTTTCCAAAACAAATTTATTATCATTCCGCTGCTGTATCGACAGCATCCCTTTACCAACACAGGACGCGGACAGGATAATTGAAAACAGACCTATTACAAAATTTTTGGGGGTAATGATTGACAATGAACTCAAATTCACCGATCACATTGTATCCCTCAATAGTATATTACAAAACTTAAATGCAGACGGTGTTCATCATTCAGAAAGGGGCTATAAGATTCATGTGTAATGCCAAAAGTCGAGACTCCTGCAAACCTCTATTTGAATTACATAAAATCTTGACAGTTTTTGGTATCTTCATTTTAGAAACAGTATGTTTAATTAACAAACATAAATTGATATTTGGTGGTTACTCCAATTATTATGTCCTTCGTCAATCTAACGACCTAAGATTACCCATACCAGCCTCTACTCTAGTCAAAGACTCTATATATTATAATGGTCTCAAGATGTTTAATCATTTACCTGACCATATTGAAATTTTAGAGGATAGCTGTGTATTTCGAAAATCAGTAAAAGACTTATTATGNCACAAGTTTCGACTTCTGAGGGTTGTCGTTCGTAGGGGTGGGACAGCTGGTTGATGGAAAAACAGATTTTAAACAGATTTTAAACAGTTTTCTCAAACAGATTCGGCAATAAAATGTATGACATCAATTCAATTAATTTATGGACCTAATCCAAATTTCCCAAAGAATCAATAAAATCGTTATAAATTTCAACGTTTCCAATTGAATACTAAATTGTTTTTTATATCAAAATAAAACTATTTTACAACTTATTTTACAAGTAATCATTCCGCTCAATGAAACAATTTATATGAAAATTTTATGAAAAGGTATCCATAAAGGTCTAATATTAATAGTGATGTTCACTAATTATATGTTATAAACAATATAGATTATTACTTCTCGATTGAAGGAATTAAAATACATCTGTTATCTGCTCCGTGGCTGTCATCATAGGTTGTGAAAGCGTAATAGTGAAATTTTCACTTTGATAAGCTGCAGCTCTGAAACGGTAAGACGTATAAAAAAAATTAAAATAAAAGTTGTTTATGAAATTGAAAGGAACAATTTTTCTATCTGCATCGTATAGCTGAAAAGTGAAAATTCCAGGACAAAAAAGTGGAAAAACACTTATTTTTTCACTTTAGCGCCACCTACTATGCACATTTTTTGTTGTACATCATAGCACCAAATGACAATAATTCTAGATAACGATGCCCTCTACATTTTTTGTTGAAAACATTTTTTTGTAAAATGCATAATTTTTGAGTTTTTTCAAAAACCGTCACAGGTAGCAGGAGGCCATCGCTGAGCTTTCTTTCATCATTCTCTAACGACTCACCAAGTTTTATCGATTGGGTTATTTTTCAGCCTTTATTTTTTTTTTCGACAGATTGACTGTTGTATATTTCCTACGAACAACAAGCAAAATCGATAAAGATGCGTGCCATCGAATAATTTCAAAAAATTGCCTTTTACACAAACGCATTCGAAAAATTCGAAAATATCCAAGTGAATGTCAAAGCATTGCTTCTGAACTTCATTGTGTTTCAATTAAAAAACTCCTCAAATGAAAGGAAAGAAATTAAAAGAAAACGACTCGATTTTCTGGGAAAGGCACCACCCACTACAACGTCTAGTCAGTCGAATATTGCAACAGCCTAATATCAACAAGGCGTTTGGTCCTGATGAAGTGCCCGTAACTTTTGTCATATTCTTTTGATTTTTTGGAAGCTTCCGTAATATATTTGTTTGAAGGTAGTTGACAATGTTCCATGGTGGATATCATATTAGAAAATGATGATTTGAAATCCCTGAACTAGAATTGAATGAATAGCTGGAAAAATAACAATTTTATCAAGAAATCCTGGAATGGAATTAAAATTCAATAAAAATCAGGCAGAAAATTTGAAAAATTGAAATGGAATGAAAAATTAATTTTTTTCTAGAATTCAAGCCAAGTTACTTCACGACGTTTCGGTTATCTTCGGGTGATGACTGGACAATTCTTTCGAGATATGACTATTCATAGGTCATTCGAGTGCTTTCACCTATCCCCTCTTTCCTCTCTCCGCTCCATCGGTTTTACCGGAGATGACCGTTTAGTGGGAGTTGACCGGTTTCCGCTTGATTATGGGTTTTCATATGTTGCGTATCTCTACGTTAGCTTGACTCAATGTGTAGTTGGACAACTTATGCATTGTCTTTAAAATTCCTCCTAAACCGGTGTTCCTCCTTATAAATAATCTTAGCTTCGGACACTTGATGTTATGTTGATGAATCCAAACATGCTCTGCTATTCCCGAATTGCTGGTTTCTCCTCGCTGTGTGTGTTTTTTGTGCTCGGCAGTGCGGACTTTCAATGGCCTCTTACTTCCCTTGGCATATTTTCGGAATAATTTACATCATCCTCCCTATGATTTCAACCACAATGTTCGTTTGAAAGGTGTAATGTATCATGTGCTCCATGAATGTTTGATATTCGTTCCCCCATATAATTCAAAATTTATGTTTTGGGAGATCACTTGAAGCGTGAAAAACATTTGAGTTTGATTCATCACAATCTTCACCCTCCCATTATTACAATATATACCAAAGAGTAGACTCAAAAATGTTTTCAGTGCTGATGTTGATTTGCATATTGTTGCTATATCGTTTCGATCAGCAAGCCTTTGAAACTTACATAGTTTGTTGGTAGCGATCGCCTGTTTTATCTTCATTTTTGTCTTTCTCATTATCTTTCTTGAGTGTTGGCTCCAGGTCATTTCTGAATTCAGTATCACTCTCAGATTATCAACTATCCCCACAATATATTCCCTGATCTCGAATCTTCAGAGGTAATAATTTCCTTCTATCTTGATTATATCGATGAATTCTACTATGATCAATTTGAGTTATTGTTTTAGGTCCATATTGTTTTGTGATACCCTGATGTTTATCTTCACTTCACTTCATTTCACTACTTTGAGTCTATTATTGACATTTAGCTCGTTCGTTACAAGGCATATAAAAATGTGACTTGCCTGCAACCCATTCCACCACTGTTTTTTCCATTAATCGCTGATGTCAATTTTCTCTAACCTGCCTTTTACCTGCAGCTTGTTGTCATAATTTATCTTCTTCTCAACGCTTGGTTGTTGGATTCTGAGAATATATTTTCGAATCGGCCTTAAATGTCAAATATGAAACTACTCCTTCATTCTTTTGAACATATTCTGCTTCTTATGTGATCTAACATGAAGGCATACTTACCTTTTGTGAACATCGATCACAATACAGACTAGTCAATTGTGATTTCTATAGAGATTGATCATTTTTAATGATTCCAGATATATATTCCAAAACTAAACTTATTCTGAGTATCAGAGCAAGTCTACGAGCATGCCAAAGGAACAAAATATCCCTTCTATTCTGTTATAATTTGTTTTTCGTGAACCAGTTGTTGCCTCCTCATGAACGACAACCCTCAGAAGTCGAAACTTGTGCACACTGAAGATCAACGAGGTCTCAGCCACGAGACTACAGTGTATCAACTCAGATATTTTTTTCTTCAAAACTATGATTCACTGGTCTATAATATTCCTATCTATTCTCAAGGCAACGATTATCCTCTCCCACCTGAAATCTCGACCGTAATCCACTAGTTCGGGTTAAATCAGAGCCCAACTAATATTTTATTCATTTTCGTCGAAATCCGCTGAACGCCATAAAGTTTCTCTATCTTTTCGAAGCCTTGTCAGAGTTATTGGGTGTTTCTTGTGCGAGGTGATGATTTGAGTGTGAAATTTTTCACTTTTCCTCCTTCTGTAAAATGAAACGTGCATTCCGAAGGTTGAAATGTTGTGCATTGGTTTGCTCAATTTTCTTCACATATCAGCCTCAAAAAGTAGTGAGTACACTTTTTCCCATTTGCTGAAAATGTTTCCAACAACTTGACGTAATCCAATACTCGTATATGACGGTTATTAAAAGTAAAATGTATTATGAAAAATTATGAAAATGGTGAAATTTACCTTGATATAATTCTATAATTATATGAGTGATGAACCGAGAGCAGTTATTTTCGAACATTCTTCATGGGTTCATGATGAAATTGACTGATACCTGATGTGAATCCATAATAACGAACCCCTAACTGTTATATTTTTTTGTAACATTTCACAAAATCGCTTCACGTGTTTCACTAAACAACAGCTTTTTCAGACATGGTCAATACAAGTTTAGTGATTCTTAGGACTTGAATTCAACATAGTAGAGTTCAGCTACTTTCTATGTTTTTCATTAACAATCTGAAGGACTTAAATCAGGTCACCGAAAAGGCCACTTAACTGTCCCCTTTCGTCTCATCTGGGAACTTTGAAACATGTCATTCAAATAATTTCAAACATTTTTGGAACACCGTCCAATTGAAACAATATATTTTTTCAATGCATGCAGCATGATTATATATGATATTGGCAGGACTCAATCGATAGAATTAGATAGAAAATTATCATTTCGCAAAATTGCATCTGTCAAAAGTCATGTCTTAGGAGTTTTCATTGACCTCTATGGGTATTTATACCTAACATAATACAGACCTGAAAGGGGCTTTCATTTCATTTCATCTGGATAAGGTAGTGTGCATTTTTCACATATAGTTAGTGGGCATACTTGAAGACTGGCTATAAATCAAATCAACTGTAAATCAAGTAAGAATTCGTTCAGGACAGTCTTAACTCCCTACACTGTAGGTTAATGGACCAACACCTATCAAAAAACAATAAAAAAAACAACTACTCCCCTGGCTAATACCACGAAGGGCGTTGGATTATATCCGACAGGTATCCGTACAGGATTCTTCAATAAAGTTATTTCTGTACCTATATGCTGTTGACAATACACCTGCCGCAATAGATTTTCAATTATTGAAACACACTTGCAGACCGGTTTCGGGATGTTTGGCCAGTCGTCAGTGCAAGGTAGTGTATATCATCAACATAAAGTCGATGATTTCCGATAATTGAAAATCGAATTCCGTCAGAGTATCATTCCTCGAACTAAGCTGAAGACTACAACAAACAACAGGTTTGTCGTCGCTCCATCTGCCTGTGAACGAGGTAACCAACTGCATATCCAAATTTGCCCAATTCCTCGTAAAAGGAAAGAAATCTTTCACGTATAGTCAGTGGGCATACTTGAAGACTGGCTATAAATCAAATCATCTAAAAGAACAATTCGTTCAGGCCAGTCTCAACACCCTACACAGTAGGTTAATGGACTGACACCTATCAGAAAACAACTACTCCCCTGGCTAATACCACGAAGGGCGTTGGATTATATCCGACAGGTGTCAGTGCAGGATTCTTCACTGAAGTTATTCCTGCATATGCTGTTGGCGATACAACTGCCGCAATAGATTTTCAATTATTGGAACACACTTGCAGACCGGTTTCGGGATGTTTGGCCACTCGTCAGTGCAAGGCACTGTCTATTATCGAAATAAAGTCGATGATTTCCGATAATTGAAAATTGAATTCCTTCAGAGTATCATTTCTCGAACTAGGCTGAAGCGGACCAAAAACGACAGATTTGTCATCGCCCCATCTGCCTATGAACGAGGTACCCAACCACATATCCGAAATTTGCCCAATTCCTCGTATAAGGAAAAAAAAACTTTTCACATATAGTCAGTGTGATATAATCCAACGCCCTTCGTGGTATTAACCAGGGGAGTAGGTGTCAAGTCCATCAACCTATAGTGTAGGGAGTTGAGACTGGCCTGGCCCAACGAATATATGTAAAAAAATTTAATTCTTTATACGAGAAATTGGGGAAATTTCGGATACGCGGTTGGTAAAGTCGTTCATAGGCAGATGGAGCGACGACAAATCTGTTGTTTGTTGTATGCTTCTGCCTAGAGTTCGAAGAATGATACTCTGAAGGAATACGATTTTCAATTATTGGAAATCATCGACTTTTGATGCAGGAACAACTTCAGTGAAGAATCCTGCACTGACACCTGTCGGATATAATCCAACGTCCTTCGTGGTATTAGCCAGGGGAGTAGTTATTTTCTGATGGGTTTCAGTCCATTAACCTAGAATGTAAGGAGTTGAGACTGAGCCTGAACGAACTGTTTCTTCAGATGAATTGTACTTTTTATAGTAACATGTGATCTCAACATTTCGGGGGCCTCATTCTGCCTTCATCTCTCAGAATTTAAAAAAATCGAATGTAACTGGCAGTTTTATTCTTCGATTCGTTTCATTAGATGTCAAAGGAGTCTATTGAAAATACTTCTCCCATACCGGAATAAAATACTGTCTTTCGACGCGCATTACACTAATCAAGTCAGCATCATCAGGAAATGACTAGAACTGTTCCAGTCATCTCCTAATGTTGATAACTCAGGCAAAATGCGCGTCAAGAGAAAGTATTTTGTTCTCATGAGGCAAAAGTATTTGCCTCATAAGAACAAGAATGCAAGAGGTTCCAATTCACCTATCTTATCTTGAATTGTGACATATATCAATATCTTTTATTGAACCTAAAAACATTCGATGAGCTATAACGTGTTCTCTGATGTCATTCGGATATTTGTCTGTTCGCCATTATCCATATCCTTCAAGATATTTCAGATATAAGAATATACGCTGATTCTGTAAATTCATTTCCCATTTTTTTTTAATTGTGTGAAATGAAAGTCTTCAAATTTTGGACCGACGGTACTTGTACCTTCACAATATACGATAAGCTCTGATACAACTCACGCCCTTCTCAGTGAAAACTTGCTTGTATTTTTCATTGCAATTTTTCCTTACTGCTACCTCTATAGCTTTATCATCTATTAGATTCCCAAACTGCCTCGTTTTCATTTTGAACCTATTCAGTTTCACTAAACTAAGTCTCTAACAATTTTCCCATGAATATGTCTGTCAAAATGCCGTTGGTCAGGTAACTCGGCAATCTAGTTTCCATTTTCATGAATGTTAAAAGAAGTTCAATGAATTCCACCCTTTCTTCAAATATTTTTGGACACTTCAGCATAATTCACAAGACACAATGAGCCCATCTCAATCTTTCAACAAGCGAAAACACGTTACGAGGTGAACGGCAGGAACTGCAAAATATTCTGAAAGGGTTCATCTTCAGTATTCATTATGATTCGATATGACGTTTATTGAAAAACAATTCAACTTCTGCAGTTTTCGAAAAATTTATCTTGGGCATTTCTATATTGACATTCACGAGTATCTATTTGTATAAATTATTAATATTTGTCTACATTCATAAAAACCATTTTATTCAAAATGCGGATGTTCACCACTACCTAACCCGTCAAAGAAACCAATTCAGATTGGAAATGTCAACTACTCGACTTATAAAAAATCCCCAAAATATAGTGCGGCAAACTTTTTCAACATGCTACATAATGACTTGAAGAATCAGTCAAACCTGTTCAAATTCAAAACAAAATTGAAATTTTATTTGTTATCCAGGGTATTTTGTAGTATTTCAGAATTCATGTCGTACTGTCAATGAACTCTGTACTGCGTACTACCTACTTTCAGTGTTGCTTGGTTTGAAAATATTTTCAAAGTGTTTTTATTGTTTTATTATTTTAACATTGTTCTGTTTTTGACTCTTCAATCCGATGTAAATTGGTGTATGATCAATAAATGTCTATCTATCTATCTACATTCACATTGGGTACGAAGTAATTATGTTAATAGTATGGCATCGGTGATGAAATAATGTTATATCTCAACATGACAAAGAGATTTGCATTGATTTTCAGGTGAAAAAGTGTCCCCTCATAAACAATATTCACTGCCATGCGATACGTTTTTGATAACCTACTATGTATTTCTCTGCGTCTGTAATAATATGGGTAGATCGCTTTCATAATGAACACGCTGTAGTACATTTTTCAGTAATCTGATACCTACAAGAGTGTCTCGCACAAATGCCAGATACTGCCAGATACGCAAGCACTTCGCATTGTGTTAAAGGAACCGAAGCTTAAAATCAAATTCCGTTCTAGGATTCCATCTCTCCCCTTCTACCGCTCCCGACCGAATCTTAACAATCTTCTTACTGTCAAACTTTGGGTCTGTGATTGACATGTTTTGTTTCAGATTCGGAACTCGAAGATTTAGAAACTCCTCCCCGGTACAGACCAGATAGCCTTGAATCCCTTTGTAAGGCCACTCGCTTCAGTGAGGCCGAAATAAAAAGAATTTATCGAGGATTCAAGGCTGAATGCCCCACTGGAATCGTCAGAGAAGATACCTTCAAGATGATTTATGCTCAGTTTTTCCCACAAGGAGGTGAGTGTTACGATCAATTTTGTTCATTTGTATTGAGTGGTCATGATCTGTACTGTTTCTAGGAGAATAATAGTCATACTGATTGTTTCTATTTGTGGTGAAAAAATGTAATAGCGTGTTCATTCAAAAATAGATCTGAAAATGCATTTTTGACAAGATACAGGGGGTTGAACAAAAAAAATGTAAGAATATTGTATGTGTTACAGTCATTGTAATTAATCAGGTCTAATTATAATGACCAAATTCTCCGGTCAAACTGATGAAATACAAGTAATTGTTTCAATCACTCATTATACATAATAGCTAACGCGGTTCAGCTACAGTAATAATAGTCCTAGGAAAGTAATCACTCGGACAACACATTTTGAAGAAGGTTCTGCGTCAGAATACTCGCCACGTGTATGTTGATGCAATCGGCTTAGTGTGCGTCGAGGCCTTATAGCAATTCAGGTGTGGCTGGCTTATCAACAAAATCAACAATCTATGAATCTTAATATTTGGTACGGAAGTTGTTGATCAGTGTTACAAAGACAAACATCATGGAAGTTCGTTTCAGTGAACGATTTTGTAAAAGAATCAAATCTAAAGGATCGGATACTTAAGACAGCGATGAGGTCCATATCCGAATTAATGGTTTAGTGAACAAACATAATTGTCGAATTCGGAAAGATACCAATTCACATGAGGTCCAAGAGCGTCCAATGGATGCCGAAAAAGTCACTTTTTGGTGTGGATTTTGATGGAGTCATCGGTCCATATTTCTCTGAGAACGACGTTGGCCAGGCCATCACTGTCACAGCGAGCACTATAGGTCGTTGATTACCAACTTATTTTGGACTTAATTTGATCATCTGGTCACTATCGAGATGTGGTTTCATTGGATATTCTGTACGAGCGATTTTCAGGCATGGTCATCTCAGGTGGTGATGATGGGAATTGACCACCGAGATCGGGCGATTTGACTCCGTTAGACTTTTTCTTGTAGGGTTTTCTCAAGTCGTAGGTGTATGCGAGTAAGCCACAAACCACAACGACCATGGAAAGTTGGACATTTCGTTTTGGACATTTGAACGATGTTATATTCTACACATTATGGCATCAATAGGTCCTTCGAACGAATAAATTTTTTTGATGACATCTCACACACACTTGGTTTTAATTGAATTTGAAGATAGGAAGCGCCTAATGATAGACCCTATATATGTCACAGCCATAATAATTAATCCAGTCATTATTTCAAAAAAACAATAACTTTTCCCAATCATCAGAAATGCATTTCTTTTTTTGACACGCGTTTTACCAATGTGGAAAATTGCCGTGTACAATTTTAAGTTTAGTCCACATGGCACAAACCTCTTCGCAAACTCTCTCCCGTTGTCACATTGTAAAACACTTGGGGCACCAAAAAAGGTAGATATATCAGCCAAGTACCAAGTGATATGCCACTTCCTCTGCTCTTTTGATTTTCAAAGCTTTGTCCTCAGTTGTACAAATTTGGTTAGATGGGCTAGGTGAACCATGATAAATTTTCAATTTCCATCAGCTTGAGATCTTTGTGGCGAAGTTTAAGGAGATTAGAATATATTGTGACGAGTTCAGCCGTCACATTTTCAAATCTAGATTTTATTTCTTCCATCATTGTGACACGTCCACCATGCCCAATAGTGATATTGCAGTCATGAATGATCTGTTTACTCCAAATTAGCTTAACATATAATGACATCGCCTTAATTATTTGAGGTAATATTAATTTTTCAGACTTTCCCATATTTACAACATCGAATCTCGCAAGACGTTGGTGATCTTCGGGTGATATGTAATAGCAATTGATACTGTTCCATTGTAAACAACTGGTTGTGAATGAAACTAAAACAGTACATTTAGGCTTTGCGTTAAAGAAAACAGTGAAACTTAACAACATCCAACTCTCGAAAACAGTCAAACTCTTTGGTATGTTTATAGATAAAACCTTGTCTTGGGAGCCCCATATCGATCATGTCTGCAAAAAATTGAATCAAGCAATATTTGCAATACGACAGATCAAAGACGTGCTTAGTTAAGATGGTGTCAGGACTGTTCACTATTCATCACATATGGCTCAAAATGTATTAATGTGAGGTTCTTCTGTGTGGGCAAAACGTGTTTTTATTGTTCAGAAAAGATTAACTAGAACTATCTTTAATATTGCACCCAGGGATAGCTGTAGCGATTTCTGCAAGAACAAGATGCTAACGTTACCAATGTAATTTTTTGTCTTATTTGTTTATCATTTAAAAATTTATTTCCGATATCCTGTTTCATTCTTAACAAAAAATGTCTCTTGGGTTTTTTGCCCAAAATAAACCAATTGGCAGCAAAAAATTATTTTACGAACAACTACAGAGATACATCGTCATAAATGCGAACTGGATTTATTGTTATTTTGTAGTTAGTACCTGCATTAAACGATTGAAGGGTAATAAACAAAACTAATGTATTAATGACAAAACATAATATACTGTTTTAGTTTCATTCAGTTTTCAACCAGTTGTTTACAATGGAACAGTATCAATCGCTATTACATATCACCCGAAGATCACCAACGTCTTGCGAGATACGATGTTGTAAATATAGGAAAGTCTGAAAAATTAATATTTTCTCAAAAAATGAAGACGATGTCATTATATGTTAAGCTAATTTGGAGTAAACAGATCATTCATGACTGCAATATCACTATTGGGCATGGTGAACGTGTCACAATGATGGAAGAAATAAAATCTAGATTTGAAAATGTGACGGCTGAACTCGTCACAATATATTCTAATCTCTGTAAACTTCGCCACAAAGATCTCAAGCTGATGGAAATTGAAAATTTATCATGGTTCACCTGGACCATCTAACCAAATTTGTACAACTAAGGACGAAGTTTGAAAACCAAAAGAGCAGAGGAAGTGGCATATCACTTGGTACTTGGCTGATATATTCCCTTTTTTTCGTGCCCCAAGTATTTTGCAAAGTGACAACGGGAGAGAGTTTGCGAATAGTGTAGTTGAAGAGGTTTGTGCCAAGTGGACTAAACTAAAAATCGTACACGACAAGTCTCCACACGCCAGCTTGGTTTGTGAAGCGCGTGTCAAAAAAAGAAATGCATTTCTGATGATTAGGAAAGTTATTGTTTTTTAAAATGATGACTGGATTAATTATTTTGGCTATGGCATATATAAGGTCTTTCATTAGACGCTTCCTATTTTCAAATTTAATTAAAACAAAGTATGTGTGAGATATCACCAAAAAAAAATTATTCGTTCGAAGGATCTATTGATGCCATAATGTATTGAATATAACATCGTTCAAATGTCCACAGCGAAATGTCCAACTTTCCATGACCGCAGGTGTATGCGAATACACCTGCGAAACTTGAAACTTAAGAAAACCCCATAAGAAAAAGTCTAACGAAGTCAAATCTCGATGGTCAATTCCCATCACCACCACCTGAAATGACCATGCCTGAAAATCGCTCCTACAGAATATCCAATGAAACCACATCTCGATGGTGACCAGATCATCTTAAGGCCAAAAGAAGTTGGTAATCAACGACCTATGGTTCACCAAAATCCACAACAAACAGTGACTTTTTCGGGATCTATTGGACGCTCTTGGATCTCATGTTAATTGGTATCTTTCCGAATTCAACAATTATGTTTGTTCACTAAACCATTAATCCGGATATGAACCTCATCGCTGAATATGATTAATCGATGAAAATTAGTTGCCAACTCATCCATAGCCCATTCAGCGAACACACGTTGTTGTCTATAGTCGTTTACCTTCAGTTCCTGGGTCAGTTGAATTTTGGACGGGCGAAGGCCCAAGTCGTGACGTAAATTTCGCTAAGTTGTGATCTGCGAAAGGCTCAATTCTTGTGAGCCACGCAAAATTGACTACCCCGGATTCTTCCGCACAGTTTGAAGGTTTTTCTGGTTCTAACATCCGAAGCTGTTTGAAAACGCAAGACATGATGTGTACAAGCAAAAAATCTCAAACAGTCCGAAATAGTCTCGGATACTTGGGGAAATCAGAAAGCATTTTGAGGAGACCACTGTGCCACCTATCTATATGAAGGGATAAAGACGAGAAAATACTGTTGATCATGTTCATTTTATTATGTAGCGTATCCTTGTAGAAAGTTTTAATGTCATGTAACCTCAATCATCAATTATTTAAATCAAATAAATAAAAAAGCATTCCAGAAAATAGCCCAAACAAATTTCCGCATGAATGCGCATGAGCAACGGGAACAGTTCTCAACAGTTCAGCCTCGAGAACAAGAACGATTCGAGATGGTTCAAGACAGTTAGGATCATTTCGCAGTCGAAACCAGAACAGAGAATTCAGCAATAAGAACTCATCCGCGCATGATCCTGACGTCCTAGAACCTGAAGTTCGTAGATCCAGAACAAACCTCGAAACAGCGACGATGTTTTCAGTAGATCTTGCGTTTTATCAACTTCGGGTGTTGGTCGATCGTTTAGTGTACCAGTGGACTCGAATTTATCCACATTGGGAATATTCCTCTCGATAAGACGATTATGGCGACCGTAAAATGGGCGATGCGCGCGTACGTTGCCCGAACTGAATACCCATTTTGATCAAACAATTTTATTATTCGCACGTGTTGTCGAATGTTTTATCTGATCGTGGTGATTTGACACTATCTGACAAAATTTGTCAAAACTCGAAAGTCCCTGTTGGAAGACCCTGTATATTCCTTATTCGATTTTGATGAATTTTAGCTATGTTACTTTAAGTTATAGGAAGTTCATCTAGCCTTATACAGATACAAATTATTGAGCCCAGTGATAACTCGGGACACAGTTTATTGAACAAAAAATATACGCCATTTCTTGTAGCATTCATTTTAATATTCAACTCTAAGCTCCTGTTCATTTCTACGCCACTCATAATTTCTGGTTCATAAGTCCAAATCGTAGTAAAATGTAGTGAACGTAAAGTACATAACGAAGAGACCAAAAGAGAGAAAAAAAAAATAGTTGCTCTATTTGAAAAAATCAGACAGTTTTTTCCAAGTATGACCTTCCTGGTGCCTTATAACTTATATGTCTTTTTTTGAGTAATCGAAAAAATGTGCGATTTGGGTTATAATCAATTGTCATTTGTATCGATATGTAAAGAATCCTCATTTAGAAAAATACTAGTCAATGTTGGTATATGGGCAAATATTCCGCAATAAACACTTACCCAGAAATCATAATATACCACAAAACGACCTGTTTAGCATTTTATTATTATTTCTGAAAGGAAACTGGTTTTAACAAAACAACCTTTACTTTCAAAACTTTCCTTGAATTTAGCAGTGTTAAATTACAAATGCTCACAATCAACCCGACTTCTTTTTTGTTGTACACGAAGTAAGTTAGTTAGTTGACTTGTTGTTCTATGAGGCATATTGCCATTGAAGTATTCATTTCAGCTGAACTTCAGTCTCTGTTCTTAGTGTTATAGACGTGTACAAAGATTTCTACGTCGTACAACAATTTACGAGTATGTTGTGCAGTTTTTCACGGCTGGAAATCCTGAAGGCATATGGGGCGGTTTTTACCGAGTGGCACATTCCGGAACTGTTGTTCAAAACTGAAGCAGTTCAGTATCTAGACAAGTCGCTTCTTTCAGTGTTGCAATATTTGACATGGTCAGTCATGCTGTATTATTGAACAATCTTGAAAATTTTGAATGAGGAAGGTAGCTTGAGACTTGATGCAAATGAGTCTAGGTAATATCCTCAGTGATACGAGATCGGTAGATTATGATGCCCCCCAAGGTACTAACCTCCGGCCTTTACTTAACAATATATATCAATGATCTATTCATAGTAGCTGTGAGTTGAATAGGTTTTTCTATTTTTTTCTATTCCTATTTCCGATTCAAATCTCATGACTGGAAAACTTTGAAACAAAAAAACCTTCAACATGCCATTTTCCAAACACTTGCCAGATTTTCACACTTCGTGGATGGCTGTAGATAATCTAATCGTTGAGATTAGGTCTGTAGATACTATCAAATATTTAGTTGTACCTATAGATGATAATAACCTGATAATAACCTAATGTAATTGAAACGCCAAGATTCATAGCATATAAATTCAAATATCTATGAACTTACCACTCAGTACTACTCCAGTGGTTGTTGACACTTGAAGTTGCAGCATGACCTCTGACTTTATGCCTCCAACTGTCAACTACGAACTGCCTCTTATTAAAGTATTGTTTCCGAGTAGTGAGGACTGGATCCTCCGTGAAAAGGAAATATTAAGAGGAGATAGTTGTTGGTTTACAGATAGATCAAAAACACCTCTCGGTTCTGGTGCCAGTGTTTTCAGTGGCAGACCCAGGACATAGATATCAACCTGCCTAGAAACCTATGTGACTGTATTTCAAGCAGAAATTTATGCTATTGAATTGTGTGTGGAGAGATTGGAAGAATCCAACCTCATATACAAGTCAATTAAAATATTCTCAGACAGTCAAGCGGCGTTGGAAGCAATTGGTTCCTACCGAGCAACGTCTAAATTGGTAGCAAATTGCCAAAAATCACTCTCTTCGATAGGAAGACTTAACAGATTCCTGGTCATACTGGCCTGAAATGCAATGAGGCTGTTGACACCCTCGCAAAGGAGGGTGCTGCAAGCAGCTTCATCGGACCACAACCTGTCATTGGCTTCGCTTTAGGCTTTGCCAAACAAATATTGAACACATGGATGGCAAGAAAATGTATGGACTTCTGGCAGAATCTAATCGCTTCACGTGTTTCACTAAACAACAGCTTTTTCAGACGTGGTCAATACAAGTTTAGTGATTCTCAGGACTTGAATTCAACATAGTAGAGTTATAGAGTTCAGCTACTTTTTATGTTTCTCATTAACAATCCGAAGGACTTAAATCAGGTCACCGAAAAGGCCACTTAATTGTCCCCTTTCGTCTCGTCTGGGGACTTCGAAACATGTCATTCAAATAATTACAAACATTTTTGGAACACCGTCCAATGTCCAATTGAAACAACATATTTTTTCAATGCATGCAGAGTTATGCTGCATGCATTGTTCGCATGTTCGCAGGTGATTCCTCAATTTTAATATCTGACCCTAACAGAGGTGAACTAGTAGCTGAAACAAAAAACGTATTAAATCAATTTGACCAGTGGTATCAGAAGAACAATTCAATAATGAACTACTCGAAGAGTGTTGCTATTCAATTCCACATATCGACTACGGGAAGAGCCATCGGTGAACCTGTATATAAACAGTTCATCAACCACAATTCAAAGTAGCTCAGAGTTTTTGCGTATAATCATGGACGAAAACCTCAAATGGGACAAATGCATTGGGTCTCTATGTACCATCTTGAATAATTACGTCTTTGCGTTGAGAAATTTAAAGAGCTGTTCAAATGAAGAAGGTCTCATGAGCATTTACTATGCATTGGTATATTGGTATACGATTGATATTCCACTTGGGTTTTCGAGAATCTTGCAGATATGTTTTCAAAGAGAAGAAAATATTTACATTCACGAGTATCTATTTGTATAAATTATTAATATTTGCCTACATTCATAAAAACCATTTTATTCAAAATGAGGATGTTCACCACTACCCAACCCGTCAGATTGGAAATTGTTAACTACTCGACTTATAAAAAATCCCCAAAATATAGTGCGGCAAACTTTTTTAACATTCTACGTAATGATTCGAAGAATCAGCCAAACCTGTTCAGATTCAAAACAAAATTGAAATGTTATCTGTTATCTAGGGCATTTTGTAGTATTTCAGAATTCATTTCGTACTGTCGAAGAACTCTGTACTGCGTACTACCTACTTTTAGTGTTGCTTGGTTTAAAAATGTTTTGAAAGTGTTTTTATTGTTTTATTATTTTAACATTGTTCTGTTTTTGACTTATCAATCCAATGTAAATTGGTGTATGATCAATAAATGTCTATCTATCTATCTACATTTACATTGGGTATGGCATCGGTGATGAAATAATATTATATCTAAACATGACAAAGAGATTCGCATTGATTCTCAGGTGAAAAAGTGTCCCCTCATAAACAATATTCACTGCCATGCGATACGTTTTTGATAACCTACTATGTATTTCTCTGCGTCTGTAATAATATGGGTAGATCGCTTTCAAATGAACACGCTGTAGTACATTTTTCAGTAATCTGATACCTACAAGAGTGTCTCACACAAATGCCAGATACTGCCAGATACGCAAGCACTTCGCATTGTGTTAAAGGAACCGAAGCTTGAAATCAAATTCCGTTCTAGGATTCCATCTCGCCCCTTCTACCGCTCCCGACCGAATCTTAACAATCTTCTTACTGTCAAACTTTGGGTCTGTGATTGACATGTTTTGTTTCAGATTCGGAACTCGAAGATTTGGAAACTCCTCCCCGGTACAGACCAGATAGCCTTGAATCCCTTTGTAAGGCCACTCGCTTCAGTGAGGCCGAAATAAAAAGAATTTATCGAGGATTCAAGGCTGAATGCCCCACTGGAATCGTCAGAGAAGATACCTTCAAGATGATTTATGCTCAGTTTTTCCCACAAGGAGGTGAGTGTTACGATCAATTTTGTTCATTTGTATTGAGTGGTCACGATCTGTACTGTTTCTTGGAGAATAATAGTCATACTTTCTATTTGTGGTGAAAAAATGTAATAGCGTGTTCATTCAAAAATAGGTCTGAAAATGCATTTTTGACAAGATACANTTTTGCTGCGAACTAGTTTATTTCGGACAAAAACCCAAAAGACATTTTTTGTTTAGAATGAAACAGGCTATCGGAAATAAATTTTCAAATGGTAAACAAATAATAAGACAGAAAGTTACATTGGAAATAAATTTTAGGGGTTGCCTTTTCCACCCAAAGACAAGGTTTTATCTATAAACATACCAAGGATTGGCTGTTTTGGAGAGTTGGATGTTGTTAAGTTCCACTGTTTTCCTTAACGCAAAGCCTAAATATACTGTTTTAGTTTCATTCAGTTTTCAACCAGTTGTTTACAATGGAACAGTATCAATCGCTATTACATATCACCCGAAGATCACCAACGTCTTGCGAGATACGATGTTGTAAATATAGGAAAGTCTGAAAAATTAATATTGTCTCAAAAAATTAAGGCGATGTCATTATATGTTAAGCTAATTTGGAGTAAACAGATCATTCATGACTGCAATATCACTATTGGGCATGGAAGAAATAAAATCTATATTTGAAAATGTGACGGCTGAACTCGTCACAATATATTCTAATCTCTGTAAACCTTGCCACAAAAATCTCAAGCTGATGAATATTGAAAATTTATCATGGTTCACCTAGCCCATCTAACCAAATTTGTACAACTAAGGACGAAGCTTTGAAAACCAAAAGAGCAGAGGAAGTGGCATATCACTTGGTACTTGGCTGATATATTTACCTTTTTTGGTGCCCCAAGTGTTTTACAGAGTGACAACGGGAGAGAGTTTGCGAATAGTATAGTTGAAGAGGTTCGAGCCATGTGGACTAAACTTTAAATTGTACACGGCAAATTTCCACATTGGTAAAGCGCGTGTCAAAAAACCTAAAACCTGAATTTCGTAGAACCAGAACAAACCTCAAGACAGCGCGATGTTTTCAGTAGATCTTGCGTTTCATCAACGTTCGGGTGTTGGTCGATCGTTTAGTTTACCAGTGGACTCGAATTCATCCACATTGGGAATAGTCCTCTCGATGAGACGATTATGGCGACCGTAAAATGGGCGATGCGCGCGGTACGTTGGCCGAACAGAATACCCATTTTGATCAAACAATTTTATTATTCGCACGTCTTGTCGAATGTTATATCCGATCGTGGTGATTTGATACTATTTGACAAAATTTGTCAAAACTCAAAAGTCCCTGTTGGAAGATCCTGTATATTCCTTTTTCGATTTTGATAAATTTCAGCTATGTTACTTCAAGTGATAGGAAGTTCATTTAGCCTTATTCTGATACAAACTATTGAGCTCGGTGATAACTAGGGACACAGTTTATTGAACCAAAATATACGCCATTTCTTGTAGCATTTATTTTAATATTTAACTCTAAGCTCCTGTTCATTTCTACGCCACTCATAGTTTCTGGGTTCATAAGTCCAAATCGTAGTATAATGTAAATCTCATGACTGGAAAACTTTGAACCAAAAAAACCCTTAACATGCCATTTTCAAAACACTTGCCAGATTTTCACACTTCGTGGATGGCTGTAGGTAATCTAATCGTTGAGATTAGGTCTGTAGATACTATCAAATATTTAATTGTACCTATGGATGATAATAACCTGATATGGAACGTGCACATCAACAATGTTATTGAAACGCTAAGATTCATAGCATAATAATTCAAATATCTATGAACCTACTACTCAGTACTAATCCAGTGGTTGACACTGGAAGTTACAGCATGACCTCTGACTTTATACCTCCAACTGTCAACTACGAACTGCCTCTGATTAAAGTACTGTTCCCGAGTAGTGAGGACTGGATCCTCCGTGAAAAGGAAATATTAAGAGGAGATAGTTGTTGTTTTACAGATAGATCAAAAACACCTCTCGGTTCTGCTGCCAGTGTTTTCAGTCGCAGACCCAGGACATAGATATCAACCTGCCTAGGAACCTATGCGACTGTATTTCAAGCAGAAATTTATGCTATTGAATTGTGTGCGGAGAGATTGGAAGAATCCAACCTCATATACAAGTCAATAAAAATATTCTCGGACAGTCAAGCGGCGTTGGAAGCAGTTGGTTCCTACCGAGCAACGTCTAAATTGGTAGCAAATTGCCAAAAGCCACTCTCCTCGATAGGAAGACTTAACAGATTCCTGGCCATACTGGCCTGAAATGCAATGACGCTGCTGACACCCTTGCAAAGGAGGGTGCTGCAAGCAGCTTCATTGGACCACAACCTATCATTGGCTTCGCTTTAGGCTTTGCCAAACAAACATTGAACACATGGATGGCAAGAAAATGTATGGACTTCTGGCAGAATCGAATCGTGATACCAAACAGTTGCTTACAGTATGGACGAACTACAATGTCTAACAGTCCTTCTTACAGGTCACTGTCATTTGAATCAACATATGCAGAGACTCAGACTGTCGGAATACAGTGTGTGTCACCTCTGTTTGGAAAATGATGAAACAGCACGGTATATTCTTTGTGCTTGCTCCGCTGGGGACCAAATCAGTATTTTAGAGTTCGGCAGAGCCATACTCTTACCATCTGACCTGGAAGACCACTCACCATACCAACTAATTAGCTTTGTTAAGAAGCTGAGTTTATTTGGTCAAGTGTGAATAGGTGTGAGCCACAATAAACCCTTGCGGATTGAGGTGGAGGGTCGAATAGACTCACTCACTTTGGACCTAACCTAACCCAACCCACCACTCAATAGTTACGGATACCCTACTGCATACTTGTAGAGTCTTTTCAGGTATGCAATTGTTGCTTGAGGAGCTGCTGTGGATAAATATGTCACAAAACTATGGAATACTCAAAGAAGATTCATGAGAAAAATTTTTTACCAACGACATACCTGTACATCAAATCAATTTTGAAGTGGCAGAAAGCCACTTTCTTGATATTCGTCCATTATTCTTCTCAAAAGCAGTAGCTGAGCAACATAAATATAAGGAAATACGAACTACAATAACCCTTCCTCACAAAGTACGAATAGCAAGCGTACTATGTTCCAAAACCTGAAAACAACATTTTACCAAAGAGGTACTTCCATTTAGGGCCAAAACTAAATAACGTCATTTCTTCTAAAACAGAAAGAACCAATTCCATGACAATATTCGAAAATAAATTGAAAAAGTAGATACTCATTCCCCAAATCCAACCACTCCAATCCTGAAACATATTCATTATACATGATCAATTATACATTCACTTGGAAAATAATCTTGATATCATGTGAACAGGAATATGGAAACCCCCCTCATTCATGGATCTCCCTCTTTGTGGTTATGTCATTTATATTTATCCCCAAGTTGAAATAAATTAAAATGAATAGCTGAAATATCAATGATATCAAGCAATAAAACATGAAATCAATAAAATAAAATAATCAAGATGAAAGATGAAAATGACCACAAAGTATCAAGGAATAAAATAGGATGAAAAATAAAAAATTAGTTAACGACAATAAAAAAATTAAATAAAATAAAAAATTGAAAAGATTTCAAACCAAGTTACTTCACACGACTTTTCGATTGTAAGTATCTACAATCGTCACCACGTGATGACTAGACTATTCCTCCGAGTGATGACTATTTATAGGTCATTCGAGCGCTTTCACCTATCCCCTCTTTCCGCTCTCCGCTTCACCGGTTTAGCTGGAGTTGACTATTTTCCGCCTGATTACAGGTTTTCTTATGTGGCGTATCTCTATGTTAACTTGGCTGAATGCGTCGTTGAACAACATCCATACAGCTTCTTCGAACACTCTCTCAAACCAGTATTTAAAGAGGAAGTTCGAAAAAGCTCTGAAATAACTGGTTTGAGAGAAAGTTCAAAGAAGCTGTATATATGTTGTCCAATGACGCATTCAGCCAAGTGAGCGTAGAGAACTTCCTCCCAAACCAGGTTCCTTCATAGATTTCGAATCATATTAAAATCATATTAGACAATGGAAGTCCGAACTTATTTGTTTGTGGTATACCATTCCAATCCTTCATTATATGAATTTTGCAACGAATTGTTGTGGCAATGGCATGTTGAGGATTCAAATATTTCAAGAATGAGAACAAAATAGAGGAAATCACTGAAACTGAAGGAATAATTTCTCGCATCAAATAATACAATACACAAGGGTTGATGAAAATAATAACTAAATCATTCCTCAGAGAAACATCCTCAAATTGAATTGATATTCAAAAGAAAATTCTCGAACAGAGATTTCTTCCTGCAAGTGACAGCTTCACAAATTGAATACGGCCCTGAAAATAACGGGAATATTGTTTTCTCATGTTCAAGAAAATTTGAACGTGAAGGTGCAATATCACATAACATTGTTAAAGGGAATGATCATACTCCGGAAGAAAGTTCCAGCTGCTTCAATGAATATTTCATGCCCCAATTGGATTTCAACGCAATCGCGAAATTTATTATTACAATATAGATAAAACTCCTGAGAAGGTTTTATAGGAATCGAATATATGAAAATACTTCGGGGATGTTTTATCGATATAGACGGATTCCTTAGCGACAATAATGTGTGGCATATCCAGCGTTTCAGTGAGATGAGAGTCTTTGAGTTGTAAAATAGATGTGCATATCTGTTTGCCTCAAATATTGGATGTACAGTATACAGTATGTCATTTCAATGTAGACTTCAATTGACCGACAAGACAATCTATAATTTTGGAGTTGTTCATTCCTGAATTTTTTGTCCTAACCTCTAGTACTTTTTCATTTTTGTTCAATTTTCATCAATTTCTGTCAGAATTCGTTGAGGCTTCCCAGTGATTTTATTTACGTCATCGTGTAAACCTTCCCAAAGATATCGGAGGAACTCTTGAATATCTTGCTGCTCGTAACCCAACAATCGGGAAACAAATGTTTGTATTCGGCTCTGTGAAGAACATGCGTTTACCAATATATTCGATGATTCTGTCAACCGTAGTTTCTTGGCCACTCATACGAGAGCTTCAGTTAGAGTCTGGTGTTGATACTGGTGTTGGTCTTTCGTGTAGGCACAACCATCTTGTGTTTGATAAACATTGAATTATGCTGTTCATAAAACACATATTACCAATATTTTTCAAACCAATGAGTCCAAAAGTTTTCAATGGAGTTCTGAAATTGCTCAAAATGTTGTCATTTTTGCTTTGTCCACGACTGTCACCTGTCACTTCTTGTTTATGTAGATTCAGATAGTTTTGGGCAATTCTAAAAATCTTTGGAAACCATTCCGGAATTTTGCTGAGGAATTTCTTCAATATCAATAACTTCATTAAGAATTTTACTTTCTAAACTCAGGCCTGAGATTATTTGATCCACTTTTTTATAATCTAGGTTTTAATTATGATTTCTTGAGCTCATAGAAGATTGTATGACATCTATTCCTTTGGTGAAAGTAATTTTCACAATTGCTTCCGTTCCACTTCCATAGAGTGATTGTTATTCCCTTCACATTTTTCTTTGTAGAATTGTTCTCCAGGAAACATGCAAATTTCATCAAGTTTTGTAGAGTCAAGAATAGTGCTCAAAAATAAAGCCACATTCTCTCTTTGGCTGGCTGTTTTTTTGAATGACAAAAAGAAGTTGCTTTCGAATGGTGAATTTCATTGGTTATTTTTCTTCAATTTCATTGATGAAAGATAATGCTTCAAAGCCAAAAACACCAAAAATTTCTACAGCTATCGGGCGAAAGATATACTCATTTCTCAAAATGTGATAGTTTCGTAGTTTGGAGTTTTCACCTGATGAGGCAAAACACCGGCTTTCGTAAGAGTGACAGGAAGATGGCAAGTTGCTAATGTATTTACACAAATATAGTCGCAAACAACTGATTCACCGTTTCTCAATGGAACAAGAGTCATACTATCCGACTGTTTTCCGTCGTCCCAACTTGTACCTATGGGTTCCAAAATCACAAGAATTTTTGCTGGAGTTGATCAGAGGATTATGCCAGAATGACGAGATAAACGCCCAGCGCTAAAACAGCAGCTCAACCAGTGCCTGATTCATTCACAAATGCACCGCATTTACAAAAGTAGTGGGCGGAGTCGAAATCCAATTGCAAGTCTGAAAGAGTCATCATCAAGTGGAGTCCTAGGTCCCAAGCTGAAGTAATAGCATTTATTCGAGCACCAGATACTTCCACAGTAACTGCGAGAAGACAAGTCTTGTTTTTCAAAGTGTCTGAACTTGTCTTCAGTAGAATAATAGTTGCTTGATTCAGTAATAATTGGTCCCATGCCCACTAGTATTTCATGCCTTCAATTTTTACTGTTTGAACGGTGTTGGATTTCCAAAGAGATTTGCCTCGATCCTTCAGAAGCAGTTTCGTCTTCGATACGGTTGTTAGTGATAAGTTCCATCATTCTTCTTAATTCATCATCAATTATTTGTTATCCCAGTTCTACATGTCAGATAGGTCTGCACCTCAAAAAAAACGAAATAGCCGATGAATTCTTCAATTATTGGAATGCGACATGTCTTGGTAAAATAGATAGGCGTTTTGATATGACACAATACTTCAGGGCAGGGGTTCCCAACCTTTTTGCACCTGCGTACCACTTGACTTTTTGAGAGATATTGGCGTACCACCAGACCTATAATATTTAGGAACAACTCTCTTCATTTTTGCTGCTAGCCCTATAAATTTTTCTGACATAGCTTCTGCCCCATCTGTACACAAGCCAATACACTTGGACCAGGAAATGCCTACTTTGAGCACATATTCATCAATTAATTTAAAAATGAGATCCGCTGTGGTATTTGATTCAAGTGGTTTGCAGAAAAAAAACTCTTCTACCACCTCTTCATTATAATCAAATCTTACGAAAACAAGTAGCTGCGCCAAGTTTATAACATCGGTGCATTCGTCAACTTGAAGTGCCAAATAAGTGCATTCGTCAACTTGAAGTGCCAAATAAGTGCATTCTTAGAGTTTTATAGCTGGGTTATGGGTATTTCGTTTTTCTAGCGACCCGTGAGCTGAGTCATGTTTGCTATTAACAGCATGTTGCTCACATCACTCACACTTACTACCTGAAACATTCCCTCATACCACTGGTGGTACGCATACCACCGGTTGGGAACCCCTGCTTTAGGGCATCGTCAGATAGTGAAGCACCAAGAGAAAACTAATTATGTTTTTCAATCACATGTATAACAAAAGTTGTGGAGTTGAATTGAAGGATGATTTCAATGTCTTCTTCATCCAGAAAGATGAATTCAAATTTTTCAAGATCTAGCTGAAGTCGCAGGTCTTTTGAATGATTCACTACATTAAGAATATGAAAATGTTGTAATTATTGTTTTGTTCGCGACTGCAACTTTTTTTCTGTTATTTCTCAATTTTGTAGATTCACATAGTTTTGGACAATTCAAAAAATCTTTGGAAAACAATTCAGATTTTTTCTGGGGGAATTCTTCGACAATATCACCTTCAATAACAATTTAACTTCTTAAACTCATGCCTAAACTAATGTTATTCCCTTTTCTAATAATGCTTTTCATAATGTCTACCACATTCACAGACAAAACGTTAGCCATGAAAATCTGCAGACCACGGCAAATGAATCGAAAAGATAATGGAGAAATCACAATAAGTCAAAGATTTCCGTAAAAATCTTGGTAATCTCGGTTCTTCAGGAAAACTTGATTCATAAATTCTGAATACTATACCAGCAGAATACTCTATCAAAGACGTCTTGGGCAGTTTTTAACTTCCTCTAACTTGCAGTAATTCTAGTCGCATGCCGCACTCTTGCATTCCATAACTTAAAAACTGAAATAGGGTGTTTGAGACTGGCTAAATTATGCGTCAACTCCACGGAAAATTTTTAAATTGGCCGAAACTCCGGCACAATGAGCACGTCTCCTTGCAAATTCTGATAATCTGCATAAATTGTTAGCCATTAATTTTCAAAGCCGTGGCAGATGGCGCTGAATTAATACCGTTATCGTGAAAACTATCTACCACCCCCTTCTTAATGGCTTTATGGCAATTTCGAATTAAAATTTCGGTTTGCCCTCTGTTAACGGTGATCTGTTGGAGGCGAATGATCTCGACGTATTCATGTCATGGTCGTTTGTTGAATTAATAAAGGCCCATCAAACTGGAAATGATATATGCGTGCATGGGGAAGGGAGGCAAAATGGGAAAACATTGCGTTCGTAACGTGCATGAAATACAGTGGAACACCATTCAGCAACTGGGAATTGTCCATGTGGTGGAATGATGATGAATTGAAAAGTGTATGTGAATTTTCACGACCGGATGTAACTGAGTCAAAGTTATTTTGCTGGTTTATTGACCGTGTTCTGCAGATTTGTATGACTGCGGTAGATATTATCAAAGACAATGAGGCAACAGACAAAGTGCTTGAGTTGTCCATGTTCACAGTTGAGTCTTCGTTTTTATTCCAGTGTTATTTGACGTAGCTTCGTTTTTAATAAGTGAATTGAAAGATATATCATCGAAATTGTGATTCAGTTGACTGTATTAATGTACATTTCTTCTTCATTGCTGTTGAAATTGTTATTGTTCCTTTTTTTCAACCGCCTTTCTGAATTTTTCAGAGACCCTCCGGCTTGCAAGTCTTTCAAGTCGTCCAAGGGCTCATTGTTTTCTCCAACTTTTTCATGACACACGTTCCAACAATCCAGTTTCATATACTAGTTTGTACATGAAACTAGTACACTAGTTTGTACTTATGCCATGGACATATTTGGTTTGTCCATTAATTGTTCGCCACTTGTGATCCAAAGCCTCACATTCATATAAAATTTGACGAGATGTCTCTCTTCCTTTGTTGCATTGACTGCAGCTTAGGTCTTCGTTGTACAGCCCTATTTTGTTCAATTGTTCTCTTGAGGGACAATGTCCAATGTCTAGTGAGTAGCCCTGTAATGGTCCTGAGCCAATCCCTGCTTAGTTGTAGCAATCCTGTGGTTCTCTTTTCGAAAGGTCCCTTTATAAAGGTTTTGTGGTGTATTTTTTCAGTACTTCCTGTTTCTTACAGAATCATTTCTCGATCTGGTTTTTTACCAGGAATTTTGTTTTGCCCACAGCTGGTTCAGGACCTGTATCTGGAGTTGAGAATCCACACTTGTCAGTTTTTTGTCACCCATGGTACCTGTGCCCTGTTACCCGGTATGAAGTCAATCTATTTGTGTCTTGGTATATTTGTCTTTCTAGTCTTTGAATCATTTTTGGGTTTTCAATGCTCCTAGTTGAGGCTAGTGATTATTTTCATGCGCATTGCAAGATTGCGTACACTCCAGCCTGAAAGACTTATGTTTCCTGACCAAGTGGGTGACTGAAGTTGTTCACGAGATGACTGTTCATTCTTTACTCCAACCACGTAGTTTGTGTCGAACATGTATTTCGGAATTATGTGGTCCGATAACATGTTAGATGTTCGTTCTTCCACATATTCCGAAATTTCCGTTTTTCCCGATCCCCATTCCCATTCGAAGAGTTTTCTGATCTGAATAAGTCCACTTCTGTTTCTTCAATTATCACAAGATGTACAGGAAAAATATTCAAGAGTGGGGTGGTTTTCATTGCTCCCGTTATTCCCAAACATGAAAGTCTTCGTACCCTGTTTAGTTTGTTGTTAGCAATTATTTGTTACATTTCTGGTCACCAGACCATAGATAAATACAGCTTGTTGAATCTATGAATCGACTATAACATATCATTACCTGCGTACACTACACTGCGACAAAGAACGCATTAGGATAGAAAATGATGGAATCTACCATGCGACTTAGTGCGCCTATTTGGGTTTTAGAGTGGCCTGAGTGGCCGCCACATAAGTATTGATGGTTTTTTTAATTGATGGTCAATTACTAGTTCAGTATGATGATGCGGTATTTACATAATTGAATTTGAATGAGTTTGTTTATCAGCAGTCATTTTATTTGGGTTCAAGGGTAAATTTCAAATTGAAAATTTCTTGAGAAACATTTTATTTATTGAGATGAATCCAAAAAATATATAATTGAAGTTATGATAAAAAATTTACAAAGATTCAACTCCAGACAGATCGGAATCACTTGTAGCGTTATCACTAACCTCACTGGTACTATCGTTGTCACTATCACCTTGAACATTCATAATTATTTTGTCTATTGCGAAATCAAGAGCAAGTTCCTCTGATGCATAAAATTTTTCAAAACGTTTTGCGTGTTCACAACGTTATTTCCACCATTCTTGAGAAAACGAAGTGAAGAATTTGTCACACACGCTTCAAACGGATTTAAATTTGGAGTCCACATTTTTATCAGCCACATATTTTTCCATAATCCTATAAATTTCATACAATTCGAATCGTGTTTTATGGAATTTAATAATGGAAGAGCATATAATCTTTGGCATATCATCTGTGAAATGAATTTTCTGTCTTCCTAACCATTCTCTCATCTCATTTTTCCTCGAGAACATGTTTGGGCACTTTTTATACTAAACTGAACTAGAGCCTGGGCTCTAGTAAAACTTCCAGGACCTGTTCAACTCAAAGTTCAGAGGTCCTGGGTCGTCTGACTTGGTCCTCTTGGTGAATGCGATTCCGCTGGTCTTACATTAAGTTTTAAGTGATAGGTATAAGTTGTATTAAGAACTTGGGTATATTCATATTCACATAATCTTCTGTTGGTTTATTTTTTATAATCACTACGCCCACATTTGACAGCTGGTCTACTCCGGCCTCTAACCGTCCTGAATGAGGCTTCACGACTTCACTTGACCTTAAAAATATTTTGTTTCTACACGCGTACGTTGTAACCGTGTCAACAGCGCAAAATAAAACTTATAATAGAAAAATCAGAAAAGTGATTTAAAACCTCTCAAATTTTATCAACGAGAATATTATAATAGGTTTCCAATGCTTCCTTGGGCCGGGACAAGTGGAAAAATACGTAGATGTGCATTATATTATACAAAATATTCGAAAGAGTGAAAACCGGAATTTTCAACAATAGGAATCTCACAAACAACTGTCTGTCATCGGTCAAGCACTCAAATGGAATAGGTTCGCCACAGCGAACCATAAAACTCAAGTCTGTAGATCTTGCTGGCCACCTCACCGGCCCATAATTCTCTCACCATTTAACACCAAACCTTGCAGTCGTGTAATTAGATACTCGTCTGGTAGTGTGCGGTGGAGCACCATGATATTGAAACCAGATGTTTTTATAGTTAGCCAAAGGTATATCATCCAAATAGTCTTCGAAAATCAACATTAAAAACTGGTGATAGGTTCCTCCATTCAGAATTCCGTCAAATAAATGAGGACCCAAAACCCAAAATTCTATCTTTGTAAATTCCTGCCCACACGTTAATACTAAATTGCACTTGAGGTCGAATTTCTCGGAACTGCCTGGAGTTCTTTATGCTCCAAATGTGTTCGTTATTTCGGTTGAATATCCCACAATTCGTAAAAGTGCTTTAATCTGTCCAAATTACATTTTCCAAGAAAACAGGAAAATCAGTAGAGAATATTACTGGAGTTTTTTCNCAATAATTGATTTGTGCAGTTCTGAAATCCAAATTATTTATCAATATAAAAATCCATCCCCACTCGTTTATCGCACTCGCAACATAACCTGAAATAAATGAACACACAGATTCAAAAATACTATTAAATTTTCAAATTTGAATAACAAGCTCTAATTTGACAGAATGACAGAATACATTTTCAATTCTTCGAAACTTTGCTCGTGAGGAATCAGAAAATCTACGCGTCCCCATAATTTCAGTTTTTACTTCATTCGAATAAATTTTATGGAACTATCAGGAAATCACCTCTCAAGTTGAGACAATAGGAATTGAACTGCACTCAATTATGACCGAATATTGGACTCATTCAATAACAATATAATTGGAATTCACCAGAGCAGAGCTGGACAAATTCAATACGTGACACTAAGATCGATGGAAGCCGAATTAAATGGAGAACAGAATGGTCTCCAATTAATGGTTCGTAATTTGAAAAGACGTGATGATGTGGAATGTGGTGAATAGTCTGATGATTTCTGAAGTAACCGACGCGACGGGAACATATATCCACTGAAATAGAGAGTATGTGTTAACATTTCATTTTGATTCATATATAAACTCAAAAGAGATGTTAAATCACCTATAGGCGAGTTCTCGGTATTTCTCAAAACTCATGATTCCAACCAGCAAATTTGTTGCAAACAAAATATTGAACTGAATATCTCAAACGATATAATACGATTTGAATATTAGTTATACAGTGTGACCCACTTGAGATCCGGACACCTCCCTTAAAATTGCATATTTTCTCTGATTTCGAAGAACTTCATTTCGAATCAGAGAGTTAGTTAGTTTTTAGGAAAGATTCAAAATCACCATTGGACTGGGCATCCTCTCAAATGGTGGTACACCAAATTTTATTAAAAAATATTCCATATTAATAATTATGTGGTTGAATCGACATTCATAATGTATCATGATAGAATGTTAACTGCACACCTCTCAGATGGTTTAAAATACTGCTACGTTGGCCGTGAAACACCGTGTGGATATGAAAAATCGCGTTTTTTTCATTTTGCATTGGAAACAAGAGACTATTGTTGATCATTATTGCTGCTGTCAAAAACTGTATTGAAACAGTAATGTCAGATCATGCCCTATTAGTAAGAATAATATTTTGTGAAGCGGTAAGAATTTGGGATTTAGCATGGAAGAACTGAGTATGCGAGATGAAATTGAACTTGTGCGCATTGTCGGAGATAATGTTTTTTCGGCAAGAGAAACTACCAGAGAATTTCTTAGGAGAAATCCTGATAAACTTTCCGTAAGCAGCAGTAAAGTGAACTGTATATATTCTGTTTTTGGCGAAACAGGTTGTGTAAGGACCATATGCTAAAAACAGAAACAATCCACACCGTGAGAACAGGAAAAGTGATCAAATATAGCAATATTTTTGTAATAACCCTCATTCAAACGGCTAGTTTGAACTCAAATATCTCCAGAGAAAATATCACTAGATGCCTTGAAAATTGGAATTTATTTGATTCAACCACAGATTTATTATTATCGAATATGTTCTGATGAAATTTGGTATACCACCATTTGAAAGGGTACTCAGTCAAATGCTGATTTTATTTTTTTCCAAAAAATAAATCGCCTTTGAATGAGGCATGAGGGTTTGCTGGCCAAACTTCGATGCTATGGCTTGTCGGATCATTTTTGTGAATGGTTCTCCAGCTTCTTGAAAGAATGTTTTCTGCAAGTGGGCGTCGATGGATATCTTATGAATACTTTTACCATCAACGCTGATGTTCTCCAGGAATCCTTTGTCTCCAATCCTATTTTCATTATAATTCAACGACTTGATGGAAAAAATGAAGAATCCTGTTGCTGACGACAATACACTTGTTTCGTCACACCATTTGGATTCCAGGACATCGGCTGCGGATACACATCTTCACCGGCAGCAGGAGGCTGGCTTCATATCTCAATGAAGATATAGAAGTGATTTCGAATTGGGGTGGAACTAACTAGGTTCAATTTAATGCCACAAAAACCCAGGCATCGGGTATCTCCAGAAAGATACATGTCTCCGAACTGGATATAATAATGTCAGGAAAGACAATTCCACTTTCTGCTTCGATAAGTTTGTTGGGGGTTATAATCACCATCAATATGTATTGGCACAATCATTCCGCTGGAATTGCGAAGGCTGCTTCTCAAAAGCTTAGAACACTGTTCCGAACCAGAAAACGGTACACACCTCAGCAACTTTTGATGCTTTATAAAGCTTAGATCAGACCTTCTCAGGAGTATTGTTCTCATGTCTGGAGCTCCGCCCCTAAGCATACGCGGAAGCTGCTAAATTCTATCCAGAAAAGAGCCATTCACCTGATTGAAGATGCGAACATCATTTGCAACCTCAATAGGCTGTAACATCAAAGAAAGGTTGAGGATTGGTCTCTCTTCTATAAATACTCTCACGAGAAGTGTTCAAGTGGCTTGACACATTTGATTCCACCAAGAGCGGTACATATTAGAAATACGCTATGGACTGTGGCTGCTTATTGTTTTGAGATTATTCAACTCAGTACACCTCAAACTCCACTGTTTGAGATCTGTTTCACTGCGTTTATGTGGAATAAACTTCCTGAGGTTGGATTTTTAAATGGTTGGTCAATCGCTGATTTCGCACAGGCACCGCTCTTAGAGAGCCTAAAGGATGTTCCTGTAGTGCTTGTGTTTTGTGCTGAAAAAAATACGTATTTCAACTTATTAAAATATTTGCAGAAGGCCTTGGTATTTGTAGAGAGAGAATGATATTCGGTTCCAAACTACAGTTTTTTGAGCTCTACAATTCAAAATGATGATCTTTGAAATCGGAGAAATAGTGAAAGTTTTAGAGTGGTGTTTCGCTTTCAAGTAGGTCACACTGTACATCCGTGGATTTTTGTGGAATTGAAAATGTTTCAGAATGGGTCCCTCTCAAAGCCGTGAAAGTTTGCTCGAACAAAAACCTCACAACAAAGTTGGGAGGACCTCAGTGAATGAGGCTCTGAGCTACTGCACAAATTCAAATTTAGCAATCTACTTAGAACATGTTTGATCGATATATTGTTTATATATTCATCTCTTTATTGATTCTTTCATTCTTGTTACAGTGAACAGTAGTCAATACGCTCACTATGTTTTCAACACTTTGGATCAAGACCACAGTGGACTGATTAGTTTTGAGGTGAGTATTTTGCGTGTCAACCAACTGATTATGGGGAGGTTAAATATCTGGGAGTAATTCTAGATTCCAAACTGACTTGGAACCAACACTTGGACAGAATAAAGAGGAAAGCGGAGGTAGCACTGATGCTCGCCAGACGCATCTATAGAAAAACATGGGGGCTAAAACCAGACATGATATATTGGCTATACATGATGGTGGTTAAACCCATGATAACATAAGCATCTCTGGTATGGGGGCCAAAGATGAAGCAGGCGACCGCCATCAACAACCTAGGCAAGGTGCTAAGACTTGCATGTTTGGAAATGACGGGAATAATGAGAACTACTTCATCAGCTGCATTGGAGAAATTCCTGAATCTACCTCTTTCACACTTTGTGATAATGGGGGAGGCCAGAATGGGCCAATTCAGACTGGAAAACTCACCGAACTATAAAAGATCGGACCAAACAGAAATTTCGAAACAAGTGGAGGAGCACATATTGAATATGTGCACGGACCACATGACACTGAAGTACACCTTTAACACAAACTTCACGGCCAAAATCGGCCGTGAAGAGTGGAAAAACATTAGTCATCCCGGAAACATGTTTGGAAAAAACACCTGGTATACAGATGGATCGAAGACCAAACATGGAACGGGAGCTGTAATATACCGAGCAGATAGAAATTTAAACTACAGTTATCCGCTAGGACTATACACATCCGTCTTTCAGGCGGAAGTGTATGCTATCTTGCAGTGTGCAAGGCTCATTAAATTGAGACCTCAAAGAAATTAGCGGATCAATATTTTTACAGACAGCAAGAGCGCACTTGAGGCTCTGACAAACCAATATCAATATCAAAACTATGGTTGTAATTAAGGACTTACAGTGTTATAATCATCTAAGTGTAGGTTTCAGAAATTATCAATTAGTTCAATATGTTCAAGAACTCTTGTTTTGATTTTCCTACCTCTCTGATCGACATACTGAGCAGAACAATTTGGTTGTGAACACAAAATTTTGTAAACGCTGATTTATGGGAGAGGAATCACACGTTAAAAGGTAAGACCTCGTTAATCCTTGGCTCGCACAAGTTTCGACTTCTGAGGGTTGTCGTTCGTAGGGATGCGACAGCTGGTTAACGGAAAAACAGATTTTTTTTTTAAACAGATTGGTAGTTCATCTCTAGTATTGACTAATAATTTGGAAATAGGATTTATAGTATAAAATGAAAAATTAATACCATTACAATACCGTCTGAAAATATTTGAAATATAATGTGAAACTTCACCTGAAGTTCCACTTTCTCAATCTTCCACAAACCCTTATCTTTGTAACAAGATGGAACGTATATATGGTATGGGATCTGTTTGCTCAGAACACCAGTCGATATGTATGCAATGTTCTTTCTCCTGCTGTGATCCTGTTTGCTGATCTCTAGTCATTGTTCCATGTCATGTCGATTTTCATCTCTCTATTTATTTTTGACAGTTGATTCTCATTTATTCCTTTCGGATATTTTCTTTATAAGTCGTTTTCATGTACCGTTTGATAGATTTGATGTTAATGAGTAAGCATAAAGGCTTCAAGTCGCCCATAGTTCAATCACTGAGAAATATGATGTTATAAGTTTCGCCGTTTTTCGCTCACTACATTGAAGTTTTTTTTCCTTATTATTAACATGTTATTGTGACCATTTGTTTCGTTGTTACCATTTTTCTTCTTTTATTGTAGAATTTTCAAGTAATTAGCTGATAATGAACTTATATAGGTTTGAAATATGTACTCATTGACGGTTTTACCGTTCTAACATCTGATAGTGATATTATGTTGTGGATACGACTTTGAGTTTTTATACTTTGCAAATCTACTGCACTAAACTTATACATTGAACTTAATAAGTTTTGCGCATTGAAGATCTACCTATTCGCGATATCGCAGGATGTTGAACCATATACAAAATTTCATTTATCGAAAACCTATACTCAGGTGAATTCAGATGACAAATCGAATAATTTTGTTATTTACATGCACGAGAGATGCTATAGTTATACCAGAACCTTGTTCTTGATGATATCGAAAGTATTCTAACAAAATTTCAGAAAGTAATGTAATTATTATACAATGGACTTCTTGGTATCTGAGTATGGCAATTTTCCTTCATGACATATTGATCATTAGGTGAAGTGGAAGAAAAAGTTACATTATTTTGGCACTTGCATTATGTTTCACTCAAATAATTATATTTTCAAAATAGATACAAATTACACATACATTGTTACCTGCTCACTTTATAAGAAATTGAATTAAAACTATAAATACATGGATAATGAAAGTGTACTACACATGAGATACTCTTGATTCTAAAGCATTATGAGAATCGATCGTGACACAAAATACTCCACTTGACATAGAGTTTTGAAAATTTAATGGTGATCCCTATATTTGTAAGCCAATTTTCAGGAGAGATCATTGATTAATCAGTGTAAGATGTTGGGAAATGAACTAATTCCTGACATAGGAAGACAAGTCAAATATTTGCTCTGGAAATATTTCTAACATTCTCATTCCATGAGAAACTAAGACTGATAATAAGGCCAGCGTAGATATATTGACTCAGATGGGAAACAGATTTGTTTTTTTTTACTGTTTTTTTCTTTGGTTCATAGTTTTCCACAATCTAGAGAAATGAAAGCTGAATCGATAGAGAATCTGCTGAAGAGCAGTGAAAGTAAACTGAAAAATTCACCCCGAAAAGTTACTGCTTAATATAAACTACTGAAAAGTCAAATCAGTCAGTAAGTCATAAATTTTGTCTACAAATTGAAAAACCCGATTGAAAAACTTAAATATCGATACTTTGCCTTCTTGAGTGTTTGATGTTCGGAAAAACAATCCTTTTTCGTTTTCAAAAGCTGAAATTCACTTTAAAAATCTCTTCAGAAGATTCTCTATTGATTGAGCTTCTATTATGAACCCAAAAAAACACTCGAAAGTATTGGATCTTTCACAAAAATGTTTTTTAAAGAACAGATATCTATGTTCTACTGGTGTTGAATCATATCACGCTGAATAGTCTGATTATTCAATTGAAATGGAATTTTCTGTTGCTGTAAAATGTCTACATTCTGCTTCCTCATTTCTGAATGAACTATTTTGTATAAGAAGTAATTACATTTCGTTCAGAAATTTATCGAGTATTCACCACACATATTTTGTTATTGATTTTTTATTGTCACTCCAATTCCATATTATATTGTGATTTTCATCAAAATTATCGAACGCATCAAATAGAATTGAAGAACTCACACTCCTCAACTATTCTCCTGTCGAACTCCTGTTCTTATAGGGAAATATTTTTACCTCCAACTGAAACTTAATTGCTTTCCTGGTAAATTCGCAAAATCTGCAGTTCTACTGGGATGAACGGAAATTAATCAATTAGGTGTCTTGTTAAGCCATTAATTTTTCTTCATCCCTTGGTTTTGTCTCAGCTGGTTACAAGTAAAAAAGGCAAACATTTTCGGTTCTAATTAGTTACTTTTCGTTTTTCCTTGCAAAAACTTCTTGTTAGAGAGACAAGATGTGAGATTTATTACCGCATCATCAAGCACTTGTTAGAAATAACAAATTGCTCAATGAATTTTTCTGAGAAGAGAAATAGTTTTCATTAGTTTGCATGTTCTGCAAAAATGTATAAGAGGTTTCGTTGACAAAGCGAAAGCCGTAATTTTCACTTCTTCCATGAATGTCTCTTGGGAGAGAAATATGATTCAGCTGTTAATATTTTCATTACTTTCCGAAGTTATTTTCATTGGTGAACCAATACATATCAATGTGAAAGTTATAACAGAACAACATATCCTATACTCTCTCCTAAATTGCACATGTTGATAATTTTTTTATTTTTCATTTTTATCTCGTGTTATTAGTTCGATTTTTTGGTTGTAATTTCAGTTTTTTTTTGCTTAATATAATTGTTATTGTTCAGCTGTTTTTTTATTTTCTACAGATTCTTTCAGGTATTTCGAATCAATTTATATCATATCGGACAATGGAAGTCCGAACTAATGAAATTCACCACGAAACATTGTCAGCCACCTTCAACCAGAAAATATCTTGCTTTTGCAGCTCTTAGTTTCTATTCCATTACAAAATTTTGAAAAACTAACTGACTGAAAGAACTGTAAAGTATATTTTGGAAAAGATAGGTTTTGGCTTTCTGCTCCTTTATCATCATACAAACATTATATCATGGTCTAATTTTTTGCATCTTTCCAGCTTATTACTATATGATGTCGGCCAATTTTCCTCTACGAATTTAAATTGAACCAAAATCCTGTCGAAACAGCCCGAAAAATCAACCAGGCATTTGGCAATTATAGTGTTAATGAACGCACTGTTCGATGTTAGTTTGAGAAATTTCATTAAGGAAATTTTAGCCTCGAAGATGAGTCCTTTAGTGGTCGATCTATAGTAATCCAGAACGAGAATTTGAGGACCCTGGTAGGAACTGACCAATCCCAAACAGTCAGTTGGATGGCGAAAGAACTCGACATCAACCTCCATACGGTTTTTGATGGTCACGTTCCGGGGTCTGTTTTTTTGCTTTCGCGCAATCAAAACGGCCCTTTTAGGATCAGATCGTCACGTGTGACAAAAAATGGATCCTCTACAACAAGAGACGTTCAGAACAGTGGTTGGACACCGATAAGCCACCCAGACACTTTCTCCAAAGGAAAAAACCCACCGGGAAGAGACCATGCTTACCTACTGTATCATGGTCAGCGGCTGCTGTGATTCACTTTTAACTTTCTGCAGCCTATCCAAACCATCACAGTGTGAGAAATCGACGAAATGTACCGAAAATGGCGTCAGCAGTAGCCGGCACTAGTCAACAGTAGAAGTCCGATCCTGCTCCACGACAACACCCGTCCCCATGTTTCGCAAATCACCGTCCTTAAAATAAAAGAATTGGACGTCAGAGTTCTGTCTCACCCACTATACTCCCCAGACTTCTCACCAATTGAATACGATCTTTTGAAACACTTAGATAACTTTGTCACCGGCCATCGTCGATTTCATCGAATCCCGAGCAGACAATTTTCATGCTGACGGAATTGGCCAAAGCGTACCAATTCAATTGCGCTTATTTCTATTAGACTGAATAAGATATTATAGTTTAAAGTAGATTCATGAAAACGGACAAAACTTCCGAGAGAAATATTTCAGTTATAAATATTCCAGTTTCTTCCTCTGGAAGAATCTCACATTTTCAGTGTGATGATGTGGAAGGAAAACTCAGAACCTTTCTTTCCATGTAATTCAATGTTCATGTTGGAAACTAGTTGTTTCGGTGGGACTTTTCATCACAGTTTGTATCTGGAAGAATATTTTGTCTATCTTTGTGAATAATTTCCATTGTTGTTAATTTATTCATCTCTTTCTTAGTAAGTTTTTTAAAATTTTATTTGATGATGGGAAATAGAAAGCCAAAAATCTTCTTAACGTATTTAAAAAACACGTCATTGTGAGATTTGCACTAACACGTGTTTCGCCTACACTGGCTTCTTTGGGCGTGTCTTTACCACTAATTCTAGATATTCAATGCCTAATATACCTTATTCTACAATTTGAAGTACCTATATGTCAAGTACCTGTTTTTTACCTAAGTTTGTAATGAATTGAATTACCTGAGCTTATGTCCCAGTTTCCACATTTGAAACCCAGTTATTACCCGAATTCCTGAATCTATTTCTGAACATTCTAGAAGATTGAGTTTCAAACTCTTCTCTTCTAGATGTAACACATCGTAGACATTGAAATTCCAAACCGTTTTTGAACGCATATTCAGCATCTTTCTGTAGATAATTCACTGTTTCCGAAAATATAGCATAATCAAAACAGAGTATCTACTTTCTTTTTTGTCTTTTTTGCGTGTTCAACAAATCATCAATTTCCACATATTGTTTGGAATGGATCAGCCGAAGAATATCGAAGATATGCTGTGAGATTCCAACGATAATGGAAAAAATATAATCAGCAGACGTTTTTTGCTCTTTTGATATATTGAGGGATGTAGCCATTACTACGTGGTAGGAAATCATGATGAAGGAAAAAGAATTGAAACTTTCTATGTTTTTACCACTTTTATTTGTGACTAACGTTACTGCAGTTTCGTCCCATAAGGACGACTTATACATATAAGTTATACATTATACTTATACATACTCATACATATAAGTTTGAAAATGTCCTTATAGGATGAAACTGCAGTAACGTTAGTTATAAATAAAAGTGGTAAAAAGAAAATTTCAATTCTCTTTTCTTCGTTTTTTTCTCTATTACGGAATAAGAATCAACTGAAGTTTGGTACTGAATGGAACATTGATTTGATACATAAATAGCTCGAAATAGAAGATTGTCCAAACATCTCTCATAGATCTATGCGGTTTGAAACTTTTTTCGAAAATGAAATATATTAACCATTAGAAATCAAGTCAAAGTTTACATTTTCTGTGAGCTCCATAGTGTGAACTATTCATATAAGTCCTTATTTACAAGGAGTTTCGTTCGAAAAACTGACAAAAAACAAGCTTCGCTTAGTAAAACTACAAATATGAAATGAAAATATTCTCTTTTCAAGTATATTTGCTTAAAATACTTCCCCATTCCATTTGATCGAGTAAAAGATATTGGGTGTTGAATAAACTCATTTTGTGACAAAAATGTCAACATAACTCACGAAACACCTGAAATAAACCCAAACATTATTTTCAAAACATAGGTTCATATAGTCCACTCACACATACAAATATATCTTTTTAAAATTAGAAGAAGCAAATAAATTCTACCTCGCGTACTTATCATTTCGCACATGAATTACTCGAGCAACCCCTTAATTTAGAAACAGGGAGTACGCGAATAGAATTTAACTATCAATCACCATCAAGGGCTCCGTTACATAAGCGTCAGAGAGAACACTAGAGAACACCTATCTGCGATATTAAAGCCTTCCCACCCACAAAATCGCATTAAATCGGCCCGGATGACTGTATTCCACCTCGCAGCCCATTCTCATATCCTGCAATATGTCACCCGGCTGGTACAAATCTGCGTTCCCAATGGCGTAGATGCTGAAGCAGAATCTGCGCTGGAATAAAACTCATTCCAGGGTCTATCCAATTTATGCAAAGGGACTTTCTACCTTGTGAAATCGTTTATGAAGAAATATAAAATAAGCAGGAATTTGACATTATGAGGCCCTAGGACTAAGGGGGCCCAGGACTAATGGGAAAAATAAAAGCGTTCAGAAAAGACCACCGACTCCTGCTCATAACAAGAAGTCAGAAGGAAAAGCAACAGAGCCCTCCAAATGTCCGATACCGATAAGGTACAAAATCCGGAAACTAGCAATAAAACAAAGAGTCAACCCAAAGGAAGTATCCTTGACAACAGTGATTTTTTGGATAGAATTTTTGTATTCTCAACGGAAGTCCTAAACGAACTCAGTGAATGTAAATATGAAATTTTTCCAGGAAATATGATCATTACTCTTGAAAAAGAAACACATTCAAGAGTATCGAGACCGACTTCTTTTCACTCTGCAGGAGGGTCCCCTCTTCTGTGGTGGACATCGTAGAGAGAAACTGCTCTCCAGAAGGAGCGCCAGACCCAATATGAACCTACTGAAAAACTGAAAAACATGCTGAATTCTAGTCGAAGACATATCCAGAAGTTGAGGAAAACAACCCATTCAAAACAACCTACCTGAGTGATAGTGAATTCACCCACAGACATATAAAGCAAGCTGAACACATTGCAATGTTGATAAACAGTGGATTGAAGAAATTAAGGAGATCAAGAAGCGGATTGGTCAACTGATTCAATTATATCCAAACTCAAAATAGAGGGATACGTCTGGCACAAGAACGACTGAAGCACAAAATGGAAGTGGAAAAACATGTACAATCCATGAAAGAGCAAGAAGCAAAGAAAAAACTCACAAGAAAAGCAGAATTCCTAGCTGAAAGGAAACATGCTGATACATCCAGTGAAATAGAAGAGAATCAGTCCTAAGAAAAAATAGGAGAAGAAAGATGAAAAAAATCTAGGAATGACTCTCCTACTACAACACTAGAGAGCATCAGGCCTCAAATTGGATATGACCTAAAGAATTATGTACTTTCGAAAAGAACAACCAAAAGTGCTTGAAAATTCTATCAGAAGTAGAGTTAAACAAAATGGTAGCAATACTGTGAAGCTCAAAGTATTTTTCTACCTAAACTCGATACATCCCCCTTGTTGCTTGTTGCAATTCAAGAGCTACAAGTTGAAGCGATTAGAGAATACTTTGATAAAAGATACTATAAAGAGTCCAAGACTGAGATGCACAGATTAGAGGGTTTGATGAAGACAATAAAATCACCTAATATGACTCGAGAATCGTTCATACAGATTAATGTCCAGGAAGAGGTTCCTCCCTTGCCGAATAAACATTTTCAGGTATCTAAGAAAACCGCGGTGAAAGGAAAAGAGGAACTCCCGTTTCAAGTCAAAAATAATATGATGAGAATACTTTAGGCATAAAGACACAAGCGTCATAGGCTCAACAAAATCTGACTGAACAAAGAAACAAAGTAATAAGAACATAAGCGGTAAAGTCGGCTTCCAATAGGACGGAAAGAAATCGTCCAACTGAATTGAAATCATGCCAAAATTGGATTGAAATGAGCAATACAGGTAGATCAACAATTTTTCATACACAAAGTAGCAACGACCACGAAGTTATAATGAAGAAGAAATCGTACATGTACGCTCCTCGAGAAAAAAAGGAAGGTTTCATCATCTTGATTCTTGATGCCGAACCGCCTCTCCAAACCATAGAAGATGATGAGCACTATCAGTTACAATCATAAAACATCTGAAAAATGAGAACTCAAGGAACACAAACAAGAGCACCACCTTGAGATACCTACGAAGGCATGTACCCTCAATTATTCATATAAAGGTCAGTTGAGAGCTACGGAATAACTCCAGGAAGATGGTACAGTGTCATCCATGCAAAGTATGGGGACACTTCACTACAAATTGCAACCTGATGATCCATTACCTGAAATGTGCAGAAAGACACATGGAATTTGAATGTCCTGAACCTTGGAAGGAGCCAGCTCCATGGTTCAATTGTGCAGAGGCACCACGGTTAAAAACCAATACCGGGAAAGGAAATAACAAGCAAATAGTGAACTAAAAACCGCCCCCATTCAGCAGAAGGACCAACAGTCCACAGAGATGCCCACTATACTCCAGGAGGGTCAACATCCCACAGAGCAGGTCTCCACCTACTACCAACTTAATGGAAGAGGGCGTCAGCGCGACCCCCTAATCTTAGGTCAACAAAAAGCGGACATGTCCTCCACTTTTGCTGAAGTCAGTGCACCTATTAATGTGCCGAGTTTCATAGTTTGCACTGGCGCCTCTTGAGCATAAATAAACAAAACACTCTCCAAGTTTGTGTTAACGGTGCAGAAGCTGTTCACAAATTCATATATAAAATCGATACGCATAAGATGCTTAACATAAGTCCGATAACCATAGTGCATATGGTATTTCAGCAACCTCAATATCAATTATATGTTAATTGTTGTATAAACTGAGGCAGCAGACACTAGACTATTCATTCCGTTGCTCGCGGGTCTTAAGATGCTCGCTACCATCGCGAGGGGCGAGGGTCGTGAAGGCACTTGTTCCCATTGGGATCATTTTCCTCCATTTCTTGCCCCCCCTCCCCTCCAGCGAGAAAAAATGTTTTTGAAAATGAGATACGAAATGAAACGTATTTATAATGTTCAATAAAGTATTATGTAGGATGGTAGCCGGTCGGATTAACGTGGGGCTTCGCTCCACTCGACCACTGTGTGGATTGGTGGTTCAAGCCGCAGGCCGGACCATCAATTTTCGTTTGCTATCCTACAATTCGTGTTAGGAATCACACGTTGAAAGGCAAGACCTCGTTAGTCCTTAGCTCCTACAAGTTATGATTTCTGAGAGTTGTCGTTCGTAGGGGGGCGACAGGTGATTTACGGTTCAACAGATTTTAAAGAGATCTAAAGTTTTTTAAAACTCGAGTCAGTTGAAACGGTGGTTAGAGCCTATAGGCCGTTGAACAGTGGAAGGGGAGGGCGACGGCTGGTTAACTAAAAAACAGATTTTCAACACATTGAATCGTATTATTGATCGATTTTTCACTAATTGAAAATTGTGAAAAATGTTGAATTTTCATCTCGTCAAATCGTATCATATTATATTGTAATGTTCCGAGAATCAACTTCTGCTTGTTTCATAAAATTTTTTAAAATCACCTCAAAAAGCGATGATCGTTTAACGTTATATGCTCACTGTCAAAAGTATATGTCTAGCGTCTATCTGACGAGAGAGGGGGGGAAAGGGAAGACAGACAGACTGACGACGTTACGTAACGAAGTGGTCCATCCTCCCATAAGAAAGTATCACTTCAAAAAAATTGCGCTTTTTGCAACAAAAATTTCAGTTTCACTCAGGAGTACTTCACAGCACACCATTTTTTCCAATACGGAATCAAAAGAAATTTCTTATTCTGTACTATTTCTGTCTACTCTATAAAATATCAAAGAAGCAAGTTCAATCAATTAACTCATTAAGGATGGAATTAATTAATTTTAGAACTTTGCAAAAGTATATTTCCAAATTGTATTTTCAGAACAAAACAAATAGATTTGCCCGAAAAATATAGTGAAATTTTTCTTACTTTCTTCAAAAATTAGTGTTGCCATATGGCAACGTGAAAAACTTACACTGCTATGGTTCATAAAAAAATATTTTTATTGATTAAAAGAAAACTACTTTCGTGTATGGTATTCAACATTGCATGACAAACAAACTTCTACATTACATCTGATGCATTTTGTGCGCATAATTTATTTGCAATTGTCCCCATTGCATCTATTATTTTTTCTACTGGTGTAGAACACGGTTGTACGATCTACTCGATTTACTTGCAGATGGTCTACCTTTTCCTTTCGGTGGATTCTTGTACTTGTTGAGGTATGTTTTGGCAATTTCCGGACGAAAGTGTAGTTGAGTTATTTTGTTGCCAGACTGTTTGTACAGGACCCAGACATTTTGGATTGCGACATCAAGTAACCATGTTAAAAGACACCACCACCATTTTTTTCCACGTAGACTTTTTTGTCCAGCGTGCAATATTTTCATCCATCAGATCCGTGCCACCCATGGATGCATTATATTTGGAAATCAAGTTAGGTCTTGTTACTTGAAAATTTTTTTTCTCCTTCACTACACTACATTATTGTCAGTTCAACGCGTTAGTAAAATTCCGTTAGTTCTATCCAAACAAGAATCGAAGTCATCACGTTCTATCTTACTCACATCCTTTTTGAATACTAACGGAGAATTTTTAGGGATTTGGTTGTCGCGAACGATTCCTGTGGATGGGAAACCTCTTGATTTCAGATGACTAAGAAAGTGCAAGCTTGTAAATAAATTGTCTGTGAATAGGTTGTATCGCTGTTTTTTCTTTTCTTCTGGTAACTCATCCGGTAGCATCAGCAAAGGAGCAGTAGATTTTCCAAACACAGTTTGGTAGTCTTCGTTCACGCGCCTATCTTTACCTTGATGTAAGGAAAAATTCACAAGATATCGGTATTTGCTGTTAGCGACCATATCTTGTATCCAAATCTGATTGGTTTACCTCGGATGAATTGTTGCACGAGTGCTTTCCAAAGTATTTGACCATACACTCGTCGTAATTTAAATCTTCTTCTGGAACAAAAAAAAATCAGAAATTTTTGCCGCAGTAGATCACTTAGAGGTCGCAGCTTATAGAATTTGTCATTTGGATCTAGGGCATTATTATCTGCGCATTGTAGATACCGCCAAATTGTTAAAAATCTGTCTCTTCTCATTGCATCTATCACTAGTTGGTTACCAAGATCGCCATCAGTATTCCAGTAATTTTTTTTTCAGGTAATTGACAATATCCCAATAAAGTCAGAATAGCAATGAAACATTTCATTTCATTCAAAGTAATTTGAGGAAATGGCAAGTTTTTAAATTGCGCGTACTTGTTTGATTCTTCTACCAGTAAAGAAAGTACGTCATGGTCTTTGAATAACTCGAACATTTCTGTTGGGGTTGAAGTTTTAAAAAATTCATAATCTGAACGACAATAATTTTCTGAACTTTCTACCAGATCGCCTTTGATCCATTCAATATCCTCATTAGTAACTTCTTCTACATGTTCCGTTTCTGGTTCAACCAATTCATCATCTTCACCATTTAAAACAAGTTGAACTGGAGCATTCAATTGATTCCGAGATGAATTATCAACGAGTCCGTCTTCATCCTACTCACCGGAATCCTCATCTGTGATCGCACCCTCATTCGGAGGCTCAATATAAATTTGGTCGACATCCTAATCATCATTATACCGAATTTGAAGAGCTTCTTCGAGAGTTAGCCCATCGCTAAAAAAAAGGAAATTGTAAAAAAGTAATCCACCGAAAGGACTCGTGTTGCCACATGGCAACATCGAGTTCCAAAGCTTCACGATTTCTAAAGTTTTTGCAAACTCCCGTAATATCTGCCGCCGTTACGTTGATAATATATTCCTAAAGCTATCGTAATGAATTTATTTTCGAAAACTGTAACAATCTCTTTTTATTTATACTTACGTAAATTTGATATCCATTTTTGAGAAGTCTTCTTGATATTCCCTAACAAAATCGTGTTTTTATATCACTGGAGTGAACAGACATACACAACACACGATTTTTTCAACTGACACTGCAACAAAATATTGGCGTGAATACCGCCATCTATGTTTTTGATGAAAAATCTATAGAACTTTGAGCAACAGGAAACTGTTCATTTCTGTTGCCATATGGCAACAACAGTCCTTGATGGGTTAATAAAGTCAGAATATCTTGAGCTACTAAAAACCTTCGGTTCCAACAACATAGGCATTGAATTATTCAGACAATAGTGTTGGAAAGTTTGATGACAATTATTTGTCACTCTTTCACTCCAGTGGTAATTCAGAATTTTGTCGTGTCGGTAGAAAAATCGACTCAAAGATTCACCCTATCTGTTGAAATAGTCTGATCAAATTTTATTTTTCGACAAAAAGATTCAAAAATCATAATTAGTTTGTTACTTGGTACTACTTAGTAGTGTAACGAAATACAATTAAGTTGTCACAAGTCTTCATATACAGTCATCAACTTCACCACAAAAAAGTGCACAAATCATAAAATAGAACTCACACCTAACTTTCCAAAATAATCTTCTACACCATGAAATGTGTTCCAGATATTCTCATAAGCATCCAAATATGATGAATCACTCAATCTCAAATTTACATCCCGTTCTCTAAATTGTCCCGAGTTATTTTCATCACCACTTCATGACCGGTTATTATTCCTGAGAAATACATCCATCCCGGAGATGAATATCCTGAAACGTGTAGCTGTTTATTATACAGCTCAAAGGTTAGCATGAACATAAATTGTCTTAAGAATATCCCTTGTCTTCCTTTGGCGTCAGTAATATATTATCCCCGACCTTAGAATGAACTACCCGTGACATCAAGAAGTACAAAACAAGATGGCATTAGTTAGTGCGAAAGCTAATAAATTTTTCTCTTTGGATTGAGGGTTCAAAATTCTGAAAACTTAATCTTTTTTCCAAGGTTTGAGTCACTGTGTGAAATTAGATCATGGATTATCATGGGTATTTGCTGATTTTATTTTCAATTTATACTCTCATTGTGGATTGCTCAAAATATAAGGTGAATGTTCAATTTTCACGCGCTACAGGAACATGCGATTACCGATTTTTTATTTTTCTTGTTTGTACACTCGTCTCGAAGATATTTTTACACTTTCAGCTGTTGAGTATGTTTATTTTGTTGGTGAAAGACATACAAATTAGAAAAGTTTTGCGTATTCGGCGATTTCCTGATAGAAACACATAGATCAAAGAATTTGCATCAAATTTCGTGTAAAAAAAGGAATCTAGTGCTCAAAAACACTTGAGATGTTTTATTTCTATAGTAGGTGGGCATACTTGAAGACTGGCTTTAAATCAAATAATCCAAAAGAACAATTCGTTCAGGCCAGTCTTCTCCTACTTACACAGTGACTTCACGGACTGACACCTATCAGAAAACAATTATAATCCAATATCCAATATGATTTGACTTGAAATGTTAACGGTGGCATACAGTGAATGTATTCTCAGTTAGAAAAATGATTACAAGTGGTACAAGCTTTCCATAGTCCGGTCAAATTAGACCAAAAAATAAGAGTGAAGCTACCTAAATTCCCACCAAGCTGAAAATCGGTAAGAATGTTTAAAGTATGATGAAAAATAATAAGAATAATTTGAAGGTTACGACTAGAACGATTGAATTTCACTACTTTTTTTATTAAATTAGTTTTATCTTCTCAATCTCTGCTAATGTTCAGTATTTTGCAGTAGTTTCAAATCAAACAGGATCACAACTGACCCGTGGAATAGAACTGGGGAAACCACGTTAAGAAAGAAGCGCTAAGTGTGCATATTATGACGATTACAACGTTTACAACTTTTTGAATCGTTATATCTCAAAAACGGTGGATAATTTTATTATATATAATTTTTGTCTGAAGTATTTCCATGATAAAATTTACCGTTTTGCTGAAAATCGCGAAAAACTCATTTTTTTCACCTTTGACTTCGAATATATTTTTTCCATACACGGGAAAGATGAAGACCGTTCAAATTTTATTTTTAATCATATTTTGAATAATCTACCTGATTTTCAGCTTGGTGGGAATTTAGGTAGCTTCGAATGTCTAAATTGAACGACGACGCTCGTTCTGGATGCCCGAGCACATCAACAACCGATGAAAATGTTGAGAAAGTGTAGAAAATTGTCATGAAGAATTGTCGAATCACCATCAGAGAAGCTGCTGAGGATCTCAGCATGTAGAGCATGTGGAAGCGGAGTTTGTTCCAAAATAGGTGCAAAACTGGTGACATATCATGGGTTACAACTCATCTGAAGAAATTTCTATTCTCCAGTCAACTGAAAAATGGAACGCACGCCACTGCAAATCATGAATAGTGTTCTGCACAATGTTATCGTTTGCTGTATATTTCGCGATTAATGTCGATTTTTGACGTTATTCTTCTTTGTTACATTCTCGTTGAGTAGAAAGCATCAGTCGTCACTTTTGAAAGCGTAATCGCTCGAAAATATCACGTTGTTTCATGCCTGCGTTACGTTTCAAGCGTACAATGTGGATCGTGAACTTTTTTGCTTTATTTATTTATCGGAAAGGGTATTATTGCTTTCACTCAGAGGAATAAGTTTTCACATGAGTGAATCTAATCAAATGAGTATCGTGTTTCTTGATGTAGTATTTGATCTACTTATGAGAATTCAATGAATATGAAATTTCAATAACTAGAAATATCCGGTTCGCCATCATAGTGGTTACTAGAAAGATAATTCGATATTATTGGGGCATGCTGCACGAAAAGTAGCCGATATCGAAAACTGATTGTTTTCAAAAATTCTACACTTTTCAAGTAGATGGAGTTGGAGTAATGAAACTTTATGGCGATGTACGACGAAGACCAAGGAATGTATTGCGAAAGTGTTTACGATTGGCATGAAAACCATAGTAAGCCGCATCGAAAGTATTCATAATCATGAAGTAAATGTACGAAATCTCATCGGTTGAGTATTGCAAGACAATCTTTCCGAAAGTTTGATATCAACAGTTATATTGGAAAAAATAATTACCGACAAAAACAATTATCAGACCTATTATTTCTTCTCAAAAGCTTGGTACACTGTCCTGAACCAGTAAACAGTACATACCTCAGCAACTTTTGATGCTTTATAAAGCTATGGAGTATTGTTCTCATGTATGGAGCTCCGCCCCTGATCATACCTTGAAGCTGCTGGATTCCATTCAGAAAAGAATCATCTACCAGATTGGAGACACAAACATCTCTTGCAACCTTGATAGTCCGGAACGTCGAAGAAAAGTTGGAGATTTATCCTTCTTCTATAGATACTTCCACGGGAAGTGTTCCAGTGACTTGCCACATTTGATTCCACCAAGAGCGGTACGTATCATAAATACGCGAAGGACTGTGACTGCTCATTGAGGTTCAACTCAGTACATCTAAAACTTCACTGTTCCAGAACTCTTTCAATTGTAATGAGGAATAAACTTCCTACGAACGTTTTTCCGAATAAATTTGATCTTCAGCGATCCAAACCCATCGTGAATCACTACTTTCTCTACTTTGAGAGCGCCTTGAGGATGTTTCCGTAGTACTTGTGTTTTGTCATTGAAAAAACCAAAGTCTCTAGAAAAAATGAAATATAAACTGGAGTACGAATAAAAACTTCTCATTCATCAATAATATCCAACATACAGATCACGAAGCCCAAGGATTAAGTGGGAAATGGGAAAAAATTCCGGCGTGGTCCAAACAGAACTGGCTAGTATCTCAATCGCCGCAAAAGAAATAACAAGGAAAGGAATTTTTGTAAAAAACATAACAATCTGCACTGATAGCAGACAAGTCATATTAGCCTTGAACATACAACGTGTTACCTCAGGGCTAATACTAGTGTGCCACCAAGATTTCAGCCAAAGCCTCTATTTGAAAATTTTGTTGCAGCAAACTAATATCATTTGCCAGATTATTCGAATTGTTACGATTTGTGAAAAATTTCACTTCAAACACTTAATGAATAACTGCAGAAATTCGATTCTATCAGGAGTTCTAATATACGTCCTCACACTTCACGTTTTAAATAGTAAATAGAGTAAATGATCTTAAAGTGAATGAATAGCGTGTGAAGCATTTTTCCAGTTCGTGGACCATCAAAATGGACACAAGACTTCTTCAAATTAGTATTTCCAATTCATGTTCTATAGAAAAACGGAGACAAATTTTCAAGATACTCTGGAGAGATGAATACATCTCAACTTTGATTATTTTCTGCCCAGCTGGTTTGTGAATCTGATAAATCGTCAGTAAGTTATTTTTCTCTCACTGGTATTGGTTGAAGATCAGGATTTTTGATACTGAAAGTATTAATTGTCTTCAAAAGTTTTAATGGAATATTCAAACTTCCCAAACGCAGGAACAAATGGCCTGGTAAATTCAAATTACAGTTCGGAACAGCTAAAAAGTTTTATCTAGTGAATTAAATAATCATTCAAACAAGGTAACAAATTGAACGTGATTCAATTTCAGTTATATCAATCAGTACCTATCTGCATTAGATATGTGGCAGAAAAATATGATGAAATTATTTTTTTTTTGAAAATAGTTCAGCTTGATTTTCAGGCAATACAAAAATATGTTTCAATCAATCGCATGCATCATCTGTCACAGGCACACTTCTGTTATTGTGTTGTCAGAGTTTTCGGAATTCATAAAAATATTTTCGACGACTTGTTTTAACCACTGAAAACGAAATTTTGTTTCGAAATAATCAATCAGTTGAATCTATAGTGTAATTCATTATTCCATATCATTTGGTATCTATACATCTTTGTAAAGAGTTTATATTGACTTCCTCCTTCCTTTCTTCGGAAGGTTCTCACGATTTTGGTTATGGGAAAAGCCAGAAAGATTTTGTCCAGAACTGATTGTTCAAATTGTTCCATATAGCTTAAATGAAATGAATAAAAACACTTTTGTCTAAATACCACTGAAAAATGTTATTTAACGACTGGTTTCGGGTTTGATCCCATTAAATTCCGGTCGTAAATTAAAATTTTCCAGTGGTATTTAGACAAAAGTGTTTTTATTCATTTAATTTAAGTGATCATTAATTATCATGAAGTAAACAAGTCATCAATCACACATATATGTTCCATATAGAAATTCTACGTGAAACAGCTTGTTCAAAACATTTGCCGGTTCATTGAAAAATATAAATTAGTATTTCTTTTCAAAATATCAAGCTGGAAATTAGTAAAACAGCAGAGTAGGGAAGTAAAATCAAGAAAGAGAGAAAGTAAACGTGTCTCTGTTTATTTTAACTCTTTCTTGAGGATTGGGTTGATGAATAGGATGGAATTATGGAAATATTAGATAAAATGAAAAGGAACAAAAGAATAGAAAGCAGAATACGAAATTTCATTCTAATAGGTAATGAAGGATGAAGTTTGGTAATAGAAAATCAATGGAAATTCAATCAGTATATCTGAAAAATAAAAAAACTTATGAATCATAAAAAAGAGGAATTGAGCAATTGAAAAATTACTAATACAATGAAAATGCAAACGAGAAAAAATACATTGTTCGTATATAGTAGGTTTGTTCTGGTTCTAACATCCGAAACTGTTTGGAAACTGCGTGAGGCATAATGCGTACAAGCAAAAATCTCAGACAGTCCGAAATAGTCTTGGACACTTGGTTAAACCAGAATGCATTTTGAGGAGCCCACTGTGCCACCTATCTTATACAGTGCGTTCCATATGTATGGAATAAATTCATTTTTAGCGTTATTATGTACTATGTGAAAAAAACCTGAAACAGGNACCCCCGAGGTCATACAAAATGTTGTACGAGAATTCCAAAATCACCTCGGTTATTGTCAAGAAGTTAATGGTGGTCATTTTGAACATTTAATTCAATTGTAAAGTACATTGAAAAATACATTCTAAATATTATGTGGCATTATTATCTTCATTCTACGTGAAGTTTTGTGATACCTAGTCATTATCAAAATTTTACATCCTAAAAATCAATTTTCTCAGTTATGATTGCACCAAACTTAAAAAACTTTATACTGCTGAACAGAGGACTAAAATCCCTTTCCAACAAGGTGCCACACGACCCCTTTTGCTATTTAAAATAATTGAGGGGGTGCTTATAATTCAGAAGGGGTGCTGAAGGGGGATAATATTTTTCTACTGTAAATTGTCAATTTAAGAATAAAAATCGACCTGTTTCAGGTTTTTTTCACATAGTATATAGTAACGCTAAAAATTAATTTATTCCATACATATGGAGCGCACTGTATATGAAGAGATGAAGACGAGAAAATACTGTTAATCATGTTCATTTTATTATGTAGCGTATCCTTGTAGTCAGTTCAAATGTTATCTAACCTCAGTCATCAATTATTTAAATCAAATAAATAAAAAAACATCCTAGAAAATAAGCCAAACCAATTTCCACATGAATTCGCATGAGCAACGGGAACAGTTCAGCATTGACGATTCGGGACGGTTCAAGATAGTTTAGGATCATTTCGCAGTCGAAACCAGAACAGAGGATTCATCAATCCGAACTTATCCTCAATAAACCAGAACGCTTTATATCATGATCCTACCATCCTAGAACCTGAATTTCGAAGAACCAGAATAAACCTAGTATTGAACATTCAGATCAATTTGTCGAATTATATCAAATGAATGAAACTGAAAGTTTTCTGTGAAACACGGCATAGAAAATTGATAAGTTTCTTTTGAACATAGATTTGAGGTTGTTAGAGAGTGCTTCTGCTGATATTTCTTCAGTATTTTGATTCGCAATTTTCTGGAGTTTTTCCCTATCGAGTTTTCGAACTTGCCATCCTTCTTTTCTACGTGTTTTTTCTATGGATGTTTGTTTTCTACCTACTAGTTCAAATACAATATACATGTGGTCACTGAGTGACTCGGAGTCACTCACTTCCCAGTTCACTATCCTTTTTTGGATATCAGCTGTGGCTAAGGTAAGGTCTAAAATTGACGAGTAACTTCCCCGTTGGAAGGTAGGTTTATTTCCTTCCATTACTATTACTAGGTCATTTTCGGCTATCCACTTTGTGACTATTTGGCTTCTTCGATCTGTTATGTTGAGGCCCCATTGGGGAGATTTCGCATTGAAGTCGCCCACCACGATTGCATTTCCCTTATGTTGTCTCATCATCTGCCCAACTTCCCAGAGGATGCGCTCTATATCTTCTATATCGTTGTTTGGAGAAGCGTAACAATTATAAATTGTAAACTCGGATGTTACTACATATGTGAAGCTATGCCCTTGACCTAGATTATCTATAACGATGTTGCTACTAGTCACTTCAAGCCGTGTTAATATCCCTATCGCACCACCAGTCTTTTCTATCTTTAACCGCAGTGCGATTTGGTTCACTCATTAAAATTATCCCTGCTCCTATTTCTTGGGCTATAGCCAGCGCCAGGTCACGGCATGGGCGTCTTCTAAAAGTAATAATTTGTAGGAATTTAGTTTTCATTAGTGCGTTGTGTGGTCGATTTATGTGTCAGATTTCCTTCTTCGACAGGGAAAGCCAGCGAGTGTAATATCATTGCTGCCTCCCCTACTATTTTCCCTGCTTTAAAAGTTCCTCTTTTCCTCCAAGCTTGTCGATCAGTAGCATAATTGCTTTATATGGGCTAGACATATTCTTATCACATGGGAGTATTGAGACAAAGTCATCCGGAATTTCCCAGATACCTGCAGTTTGTATATGTATATGGATTGGTGGAATTATTTCATCCCTACAACCTTCTTCAGAAATGTCCTTAAAGCTGTCGTAAATATCGTTCAATTTGAGCAGCGCTCTCCTCTCAAACTTTCGTTGCTGTTCTTTGCATCTGTCATATTGTATCTGGTGGCACGATTCATTTNTACTACACCTTGGATATTTATTTGAATATTTATATAGGATAAGTTATCTGGCGCAGTTTAGGGTAAGTTTAAGTTGTCTTGTAAACCATTTACTGAATTTGTTATATTTATTATAAATTTGAAACTTTGAGGCAAAATTTTCATTTTTCATAAAAGTTAAGAGACACAAATTTCTTGAAAACCCCTTTCCATGAATTACACATTGAGCGAGAGCTTCATGAGCTACCAGACGTTGAAGTAAGATAAATATTTGCCGGAGCATAGAATACTTTTCTTTCACAAAACTTTAAAGACATTGAATTGGACCATATACTCATGATTCGTCACCAGATATGATCCTTCAAAGCAAATCTGGATCGCCGTTGACATCAATCAACGATTCCTGGGCGATGCTCATGCAAAGGTTTTTTTGGTCAGAATTCAGAAATTTTACAAAAAACTTCGCTACCGCACGCTTCATGTTCTTGGCATGCCCCAACCGATATGCCGACATCCTCAGCAACTTCTCTAATGGTGATTCGATGATTCTTCATAACAATTTTCTTCAGTTTCTCAATATTTTCTTCGGTTGTTGATATGCTGGGGCTTCCAGGACAAGCATCGTCATTCACATCATCTCGACCTTATGTGAAAAGCTTGTACCACTTGTGACATTTTTCTGAGTTGAAATTATTTTATCAAAATTTTTCGATAGCAGAAAATCGCCGAACACGCATAACATGTTAAAATCGCTATTCAAATTCAAAGGAGAGTGAGGTCATTGCGAACACCTAAGGAAAAAGTGAAATTAAACAAAACCATTCAACTTATGATGTACTGTTTGGAACCTTTGGTGTAGTGATGAATATTACTGGAGTTTTTTCCCAACACCAAATCGTTATTTTTACACCTCGACACGTGTTTCGATCACCAAGTGATCATCTTCAAGAGGAAGATAAAACTAGAAACTACTCAAAACTAAAGCTANATGGTCTGTTGGGTAATTACGAACAGAAATCACAAACAAAGCCTCGTGATGTACTTCCACCACTCCAGTCTTCATTAGGTGGATCTTCATACTTTTCATAACAAATTAGGCAATAATACTCGTTTTCCTTCCCATCTCCTTCATCGGCTTTTTTCTTCTTGCACGGTATGTCCTTTTCTTGAGCCTTTGTATGAATGCTATCATCGGAAAATAATACAAGATTCTTCACTCCTTTTTTAACTTTAGTGGTACTTACAAACTTTTGATTCTTTGTTTGTTTTCCAAGATATCTTTCATAGAAGTACTAGCTATTATATTTCATATAGATACAGGGCAGGATATATAATTGAAGATAGGATATAAAATAAACTATATGATCTATACGGTGTGTAGGGGTAATTGCGGATGGCAGGGATTACCCCACTAAAATCATCCGCCATTAGCCGACACACACAATGCCACAAACCAATATTTTTATTTGAGGTTAGAATAGCGTGGTGCACGCGGTTACTCCCTAAAAACATTGTTAAAACGAGCGCACCGTCATTTCACCACTTATTGCGCGGCACTACGTCTGGAATGGACTCACGATTGCGTTACTTGGAGTATGTTTCATTCTTTCATATCATAGTGAAACATACACGTTCACGATTACCCCGCGTCCGTGATTCCCCCACCTTCCCCTGCGTAGCCCTTATTTTTTAGCAGTCCACGTACATCCTGTAGAACCGTTTTTGAAGGAAAAGACAAATAACTATGGTTAAAACTTCACAACTACGAAATAATCTTTTTGTACACCCTCTGAATCTACCCCGCTGAATCAATCATTCATGAATGTGGTTTGAGGGCAGCAACAACTTCAAATTCGAAACGATTATGGCAAAGTTTGATTCGAAAAGTTTATATTGTCATCCATAACGGAAACTTTTTTCATTTTCACTTTGGTGTATTGCCGGTGGAATACAGTCTGGGAACGAATTTATACGGGAAGGATTCTCTTTCCGTTGGCCATAAATGTCTGAAGGATGCATATTCTTGCTCTTCCGAGAAATATATTCACGGGGGTAAGATTTCCTCAGAAATTTAATTAATTGAATGAAAAATAAATCCAGGAGAGAAGGGGAACAACTTGTTAATGAAACAAAATGACGAAGTGGGTAATAAATGAACCAAGGAAAATTTCCCAATTACGTTAGAATGTTATTGGTGTGTGCTAGTTTCGGTGGAAAGATAAAAAATAATGCAGTGCAAATTTGCAGTTTTGATTTCGTGCTAAATCTTGTGTGCACGGATACTCTCCGCGGTTGACTTAGTAATTCAACGGATATGTGTCAGAGTGTCAAAAAGAGGTGTGATTGGCTGCAAGAAGATTTTTTGTCCAATAGATGTTTAACGCAGTACTTAACTCAGTGCAGTACAAGTGTAACCTTCTTATGGCCTGAATCGATTAGCTCCAGACATTTGATATAAAATCGTCAACCTACATTCCTGTCAGAGTGGGTCACTTCACGAACGAGTGTATTCCAAGAATATTTTCTCAGTCCTATTCTTTTATGCATCTCACTATTGCCATCAGCAATGTTCTCAGGAAAACTTGTGGCCACCCCTAGAGACCAAGGGTTTTGTGGGTACGAATGAGATCACTCACATATATTATACGCAATGCCTCTAAAGAAGAGGATCTCTAACAGTATCTCTAAGTGTTGTGGGATGATAAACGCATGCCATCGGTATGAAATTTGGAATAGACAATAGAATAAAATAGAAGGAGACGAAGCCGAGATTATAGAGAAAAAGTTTAGCTCATGGATGGAGGATCCTACATCATCTGGATGCCGAAGAGACGTTTATTCACCTTTGGGTAGAATAACGCCACTTCCAGTAATTACAGTGAAGAACCCTCCTTTCCGTGGCAAGAATCATCTATTAATCGGAACTGTCGGGAAAGAACAAAGTTGCTGCCATAAAAATACCTGCTGTTCCGATCCAATTGTACTCTTTTGAAGTAGTCAAGTGGACTTAAGAGGAGGTGTACCAACTCGTCGTAAAGACTCGAAAAATGATGCACATCCATAGAAGTTCAACGATAGTAATAATAAACTCTGCCACCGAGTTAAAACCCGTTCAGCAAAAAAAACAAATCAAAGCCGCAGAGATAACTTCTTTCCTGTGGCTTCACAAGGAATTAGCCGATGCATAGGGTCTTCTTCAAAAACATTGGAGACTTTGTTTTATCAAATCACCTGCCCGGCTCTCCTCGAGTGGGCTCAAGTCGGAAACTGAGTGAGAGGTTCATGGTGACCTACCAGGATGGTGTTTTCATCAACTTGGTCCCGTATCGCGTGATGGGTAATCTGTTCCTAACACCAGGTCCCTGATGTATTTTCTGTCTATATGCCCAGCATATGCAGTTTCAGTCTAAATCCTCTAACATAACGCAGCCCCATTTTTAGTACTCCTACGGTAATGGCGAGACCCCAGTTTAGCCCTATGATCCGGGGGATATTGATTCCATTGCGGACAATGAGAGGTGCGGAATTTTCCCAAACTCACCATTTCTCAACCTCAGGTAGATACAAACTGATAGGCATGTGTGGTCCTTCTGTAGTCACTCTCTCGCATGAATTTTTATGTACTGTCATTGTAATATGAGTAGATGTGTCTCTTCCGGTAACATAAAGTCGTAGTCTTCTATAAGAGTTACTTATGATTTCGTATTCAAAAGTTCAAAAAGGTGCCGATGAGGTATTGAAAACCAGTATTTTTGACCCGTAGACTTTAAGGGTGATAAATTTTCCGCATGAAACGATTTTATTTAGCTTGCCCTGTTTGTTCTTTCACAACTACCTCAATATGAATTTCATTAGTTTGGACTTTCATTGTCTGATATTATATAAAATGATTGGAAATTCCTGAAAGAACTTAAAAAGGAGAAATTAAAAATTCAAGAAGAAGAATAAAAAGGAATTGCTGGGAAAAAAAACAAGAATTATATTAAGCAAATTACCTGAAATGAAGTAATATTGAAAGATAATAGAGATAAAAATGGAAACAAATTGAACTGAAAAAATAAATAAAAATAAAATTGAAGAGTTAAGAGATTCCAAGAAGCCAAGTTAGTTGACGACGTTTCGATTGTTAGTATCCACAATCGTCTTCGGGTGATGACTGGTCAGTCAGTCATCAATAAGTTAATATTCATATTTAGTAATTAAATTCTGAATTTGTCGGTGCTTTAACCCCGCGTATATTTGGTCTGACTCAAGGGGTAGTAAACGTAAAATCTACTTCCTTAGTAGATTTTCATGACATATAAATTTTTCAATTCAATCATTAGTTAATTTCGATTTTATTCCTATGAAAGNCTAGTATTATTGTGAAAAAAGCGTGGGCGCTTTGTGCCATATTTTTTGTATATCAAGCGCTCGTCGCTTTTTTCACAATAATACTAGTATTTTTTGTTCGTTATTGATTCAAGCTTATTAAAAAAAATTATTCTTAACTTTTCAGTTTAGTTTTTCAAACTATATTAATTCTGTGTGATTTTCGATATCACTGATACGAGGAGAACTATTCTACCGTAAGTTGATAGGGAAAACATTTTGCATCAGATAAATAAGAGCTGCATCATTTATATAAAATTGCGATTGATGTGACTTTAAATAAAGGCTCTCATACAGATAAATTGTTATCCCACAGTTTACCGAAGCGATATAGTGAGAATGTGAATGAAAAACGAGTCGATTCCAAATATATTGGAAGAAAAAGACAAAAACTATATCGCTATATGATTTCTGTCTCTTTCTTTGTTGTCTCCATAGAAATTCCTTTGTTGAAAATAACTTCCTTGTGAATCCAGGGATCGAGAGCAGATGTATTTCATGAATTTATTACAATATCGTCATATCTTTATATTCGAAATGGTTCGAAATTTCCAATATTTCAGGTATTACGGCAAGTTGATAGCTCTGATTCATCGAAAATGCGTTTTGATTTATACTTTCCATATTTTACTCCGTGTTTTCAGATCCGTTATGAAATATGAGATGAAAAATTCTCAATGAATGTACAGGGGACATTTGATTATTCAGTAATTCAGTCATTTTTTCAGTTCAATAAGCAATGCGTTCAGTTGTTACTGCTTGACGAATCATCAATGATATTCAAAGTAAAAACCAGAATGGACATAACAGTTATTCAAAACGGATAATGTCTATCCCCATAGACTGATATTTTTCGTTATTGAGATCATACACTATGTAAATCCTAGAAATAAGACACTCTTGTCTAAGTAACTGTTCTTTCCACTTGTCCCGTTAGATACAACTGCCCCTGGTGAGACTCACGTTCTCTCTTTCCTGTCCACTGTTCAGTGAGATA
>NW_019291698.1:57546-76525 GCF_000500325.1 Leptinotarsa decemlineata | reverse complement strand
GCAGATTTCGCATAATCACTAAATGGACATGGGCGAGATTTGATTGTGAAAGTGAGAAGCAAATCCAAGTAAGTATAATTTCCAAAATTACGACAAAAAATGTTACCAAACATTTATTTCGTCAAACCAAATGTTCACAGATAATACGAAAATGTCTTCGCCTGAGGAATATTAGCCATTATGCTGAAAAAATAAAAAAGGACTCACAAAACACTACAATTGATATAAATTGTTTGTACGTTCTTATAAAGGCTGCTACTGATAATGTTTCCGGATCTGAAGCAGGTTCTGATGTTGTACTTGGATCCAATTCTTCTTATCCTTTCGGAAAATCCTGTGATGTAGGGAAGTGCAAGCACTGGTTGTGACGGCTTCTTTTCCTTGCGAGGCTCCTGCTGTCTTTTACCCAAAATCTGCTCCACCACGGTCTAATAGAGTCTTGATGATTCCTCTTTTAGTCGATTGATGGTGGTTGGATTCGTGGTTCAGATACTGTCCCGTGTGAGTGGGTTTTAGGTATACAGATGTTTCCCACTTAGTGTCATTCCTCTTTACCAATATGTTTGAGAATGGCAATTCGTTGTGGGCTTCCTTCTGCATTGTGAAAGTGATGGAAGGTCTTACGATGTTGATGTGTTTCAGGAAGGCGTCTAGTTCATCAGTATTCCCGTGGTTCCATATTATGAAGGTGTAGCCAACGTATCTCAACCAGACACGACGATGAATATCGAACTAATGAAATTCATCATGAAATATTATCAATCACCTTCAAACAAATAATCTTCTCTAGTTTCGAAGAAGTATTGAATATAAAAAGGCGGAATTTGGAATGAATACTGAACTTACCGAATATCAGCTTCATTCGTTCAACTAAGTACTTTAACCATTACATTTATTTCTCATTATCAAACCAATTGGATTATTATCATAAGCTTCCAGGTCCCCGTTAACACGTGAATCTTTGTTTCGTGTCAGCGGCTGCTTCCGTCATTACCATTATGGCTGGGTAGGTCACGTTAATAGGGCCCGAAGCCACCTTTGGGAGCATCACGGCTCTTCATAGGCTCATCAGTCATGTAGCATGGCAGAATTAACCCAACTGAAAAACTCCTCACGAGAAAAATATCTGGTTGAAGTGGAACTTAAACCCAATATCTTTGGGTTTTATCTCGGATACACGAATCGACTTACAAGTATATGCGGTTTTCTAAAAGTTAAATGCAATGAATGCTTAGTATGAATGCAAAACAGAGGGCACAAACAAAATTTTGTGATTTTGTTATGATTTGCCACACCTGGTCCAGGCGGGTTGATAATTCTTTCCCAGTTCCACTCATTTCTGTATCGCAAACGGGTCGTAAACAAAAAAACTTCGAGGCGTTTGGGTCGTTTTATCACCTGCAGTGGCCTGCGTTTGGGTATTAAATCAAAAATACTTGATGAAACTGAAAACTATGTTTATTTTTTTATCTTGTTACAATGAATATTGTAACATTTCAATTCAAAATATTCACCATGATGATGAATAGGTACGCTTTTTAGAGAAGATATTAGGTATAGGATGAATCCGATAAATCTTCGTCGAATGTTTTGATTGAAGTTTCTACAATTTACCCAAGTAAATGGTCTAAGGTTCACATATTATTATCTCCTTTCATGAATAACATATCTAATACATTTTCGCCATTTTTTGAAATTGACACTTTCAGAGAGTCCTTGAAGAGTATTTTGACATATTTCATTTGAAATGTGTATCTCCTTGCAACTAAACACTTCACTTGAGCCCAAACGAATTCAATGGGATTGATTTTGTAATGATGAGGAGGCAGAGGCAGCATAACAAAATCTCGTTTCTGTGTCATCTTGTCGATTACCTATTCCGTGAAATGAGCTTTATTTGAACGAACTATGAACGATAGTTCTTTTTCAACCCTACTTTGATCAAATGTTTTTTGTCAAAACCACTCAATGATACCCGCTTTTCTACATGCATGAGTTATTATTTCACCTTTTCTTGCATTATCCATCACAATCACAGAGTTAGTTACAACGTATCTATCACACATTGAGTCGTAGTGCTGACTACCAAACAGCACTGTCTTGATAGGATATAAATGCAGTTGGCAATTTGGAAGTTACTAGTGAGGCAAGCAAGAAGTATCGCGGTAAACACCTGCAGCCCTAGCGCAGTTCAAAACTTTCAGCAGAGAACTTTGACAGCCTGACCTCAATGAACTGCGCAATACGATAACCCCGGATGACGTTCGAAGAACCCTGGTGGGTTCCAAGAACGTTGTTGCTCCAAGCCCAGATAAGCTGCACACTTATTGCTGCACCTACCACCATCTGAATAGCTGAGATTTGTCGATCACCGTTAATGTTTAATAAGCCACCCTCAATAAAAACATCAACACTTCCAAAGTGGGTGATGTTCAATCGTTTGCCTTTTCCAGTAGGTGAAACTCTTTTATCTGCCTTAATGTATAATGTCTCCTCTAGCAGATAGTTTTACCTTTTCGATTGGGAGCAATTTTCTATACTATTTTATTGTTTTTCTCAGCTGAAGTAGATTTATTTCTAAGTTCCTTTGAAGTCTTTCTGCCTATCATTGGAGACATATTTTGGTCTTCTTGCAAGGCTCCCATTGTGCTGTCGGCAGTCGATATTCTTCTCTTGAAATAAAATGGAAATGTACTGCTCTTCTGATTGCAAATTTGTAATTTTCATCAACAGGCACAGTTTTTCTTCCCAAAAATGGTTTTGAATTTATGGTGAATTTATTGATGATTTTGAAACTCGCGTCATTTGCAAACACATTTCGATCTGAATATCAACAGTATACGATGGATTTTGGTGTATGAGATCGTCACATACATTAAGAATAATAACGTTTGCACGTTTGCTTATTTGTTTCGCTGGAATGAAAACTGAAGTAGCCATTCAATCAATTCACACACTAAGTATGACTTACAAATAGCAATTGAAAATATCTCAGGTATGCGTGATTCAATCAAGTAAGATTTGCCAGCGAGAGAAAAGGAGAAGGAGAGAAGGAGAAGTCATCATAGAGCTTGGTATCAAAGTATACAACAACATTGGATGTTCTGAATACACACATTTTCCACATTTTACCCGACTCAGTTATGTACGTCTATGAAACAGGCGCTTGCAAATAAATTATTCTGCTACTCAAGGAAAAGAACTATAACTACGAAAGTAATAATAATGAATTACTATATCTCAATGATTTGTCACATTGTCGTTAATAACTTTATTACAAAATGAACAAATTTATTTTGGTATTTTTGGTTGACTTTCTTGGTCTATCATCTGTGTGATTTTCTTCTCTTAGGTCTATTTCAAGTTATTTTGAAGTTGTTCTCATTATGAGGATTATGAGAAGTATTCTTTTCGCATGCTGTTCTGTCAAAAAACGATTGAACAATCATGGGCAGTAAACATGTGAAACAAAATATGACAAACTGGTACATATTATTTTCAAAATGAATTGCTTTCTTCCTTCATTTGGAAGAATCTCGCATTTTTTTGTATAAAACCTTTTTTCCCAAAAAATAATATCTCCCAAAAAATTCCTATGACTGGAATTGAATCAATGAGCTAATGCCTGTTATTGCATACTGTCATCGATGATATAAGTAGATTTACAGCAAGCGGCAAACGTAATGGCGAGCCCGCTCCCATACGCACACACTCATTTTCAGCTATAATATCCCAAGGACATTGATAACTACCGAAATAATTTTATCACAGTTTTCGAAAGCACGTTATTTGGTTCAGTAAACCCAACAATATTATTTTAACAAGCTATATAGTATGCTATTTGGTATAGGTCCGTCATCGTTATTCATAATATTATTGTGTTTACTTATTTCCACACTCTCATAGGCATCTAGTTGCCTGTTGTTGTTAACTTGTCTAACTAAACTTAGTGAACTGAAGTCTATGGAATTGTTTTGTTGCAAAATATGATGGGCGACTGCTGATTTTTCAGGTCTTCCATATTTTGAATATGCTCCTTATATCTTACTTTAATAGATATTTTTCTCTGTCCATAATTATTTGCACCGCTGCAGTCCTTACATTCAATTTCGTAAATTCCAGACTTTTCCGAATTCTCGACTTTGTCTTTTGGACTTCCCAGAAGGCTCTGTAGTGTATGACTTGTTTTAAAAACCACCTTCATACCTAGTTCCTTGAAAATCTTTCCAAAGTTCTGCGTATATTGGTGATATGGAACTGAGATGTATTTATCTTTGTTTTCGTCCTTTCTGAAAGTCGAGATTTCGTTCATTCTTAACCTAAACTTTTTATTTCTTTTTTTCTTATTATGTCATCTACAATACCCCTAGAGAAACCGTTAGTGGCTGCTATTTCCTGTATTGTACGTCTTTCTTTTGTGAACCCATCATGTGTTAGAGGGAAAGTCAAAAGACGATGCACTAACAAATTCAATCCAGCACGTTTGTGCTATCCACAGTGATGTGAACTGTCAGGAATATACATGTATGTGCTTGTTTCTTTTCTAAATATATCGTATTCTAACACTTCATATTACCAAAACGTCAATAAATGGTAGTTGTCCCTTATTTTCTAACTCATACGTGAATTTCATTGATGGATTTTTTGGTATCGAATATCGCGAAAATATCAAATCCTAGGAAAATACTTCGACTTTTCTTTAGTTTCCATTTCGAATCTGCTCATGAACAGGTTTGCCAGGTAGGGGGACAAGGGGTTTCCCATGGCCGTTCCTTCCTGTTGTTCATAAAAGCAACCTTCTATCTGGAACTGATTTTTTTTCATACACAAATTAGTAAGAGAAACGAATTCATCGATTTCGTTATTATTGAAATGTGAAGATGATCACTTGGTGATCGAAACACGTGTCGAGGTGTTAAAAATAGCGATTTGATGTTGGGAAAAAACTCCAGTAATATTGAATAATTTGTGTTGTTTCTGAAAAAATGTCATCACCTAACAAAAAACCAGTCATCAAGAGTGTATCATTATATTTCAATAAACTGAACTGCTACCTATAATACTAAATAAAATGAAAAAGAATTACAAAGAAGTCATGTTCAATTTGCTACCCTAATTTAAACTAATTTTAGGTATGACAGTTGAGAGAGTCTATACCTGTGCGATTACTCAACATCACGTTTGGCGCTTGCTATAACTCATTCCTGACATAAAGTTGTAATTTTATGAATGAACTGACTGCTTCATCTTGTAATATTACTCGGATTGGTGCTGAAGAAGCAACAACGCAAGTGTCGAATGCCCACTATTGAGGATGGCAGTGTTCCATGTATGTGAAATTATACCATCTTCATAAATTGTGAATTGTGTATGATATCTGATTCAATTCCATAACGAATGTTAACGTCCCCCCTTTTATTTTTTGAACGGGTCAACTCAAAAAATTAAAATTCGGGATAATGGAATGATTGCATGAATACTTTATTTTGGAGTGAAATTGACACATGAAGCTTTCAAGATGGCGACTGGGCGCCATCTGAGAAACAAAGATTAAATGGAAAGGGGGGTCTTGTGGCACATCCTTTTGAAGATCCTCACAATTGCTTCAGAACCCAAGAATATAATGGCAATACCTTCAAACACTACAAAATGATGGAACTATAAATAATTGCCTGAATACATTGACACTCAACTACATATATGAGGCAATAAGCTTTAGGTCAGGTCAGTTCAGTTTAGATATTTCACGCCGAACATTTTCGAACACAGTAACGTCACTCGTCACTAAAACAAATATTGTGGAAATAGGTAGGATGCCTTGCAATGCTTTCCCTCATGATTTCGCAGAATTATGTTCTTCGATCAGGGTCATCTTCAGTTAATTGGTCAAAAGTCTTCACACAGTAGATGGAGACACCTCACAAACATTCACGACGGAATGAGTAGACTGTTCAGGATTTTCTACCATCTCCTCAGTTATTTGCACTTGCTGTTCTTTTAGAATGGACGGATGACCAGGAGGCTTTTTGTTATGTACACTACCGGTAGTTGTGAATTTAGATATAAGTTCTCTCAAATATTTTCTACAGATGGGATGATTCGGAAAACGTTCATTGAAAATTCTTTCGGTCGCGTAAAAGTTACGCGTCGCACCGTAAAAAAAATCGTTTCAATTTTCTCTTCCAATGGACCAGAATTAACCATTTTAGAGATTGTTGACGTGGTACCATTCTACTAGTTGAACCGAAAACTAAATGAGAATATTTTAACTGAACAATGATGTTCATTGTCGTACTGACATTTTTGGACATTTTTATAAACAAAAAATAACTTAACAAACTTCATCGAGTTGTTGGAATTGCCATATGACAGATAAAAAGGAATATTTCTAAAAATATCGATATTAACGTTTGTTTTCAGGAAATTATCAAATGTTCCGCCAATTTGCAGTAGGTGAAGATATTGACCTCATATTCTATGGTTGTGAAATATTCTACAGATGCTTCAAAATAATGTGTCACAAGACCCTCCTTTCCATTCAATTTTATTCCCAGATGGCGCCCAGTCGCCATCTTGAAAGTTTCATTTGTCTATTTCATTTCAAAATAAAGTATTCATGAATTAATTTCATCATCCCAAATTTCAATTTTTTGAGTTGACCCGTTCAAAAAATAAAAGAGGGGCATTAAAGAAATGCACTGTATACTACGTGGATGCGAAATCTTGCATCGTTGAAATCTGAAAGCTCTTGATTGTACAAACTGAAGAGCACAAAAATTAGAAGGAGAAACCAGCAACTTGGAAACTGTGGAAAATGTTCGATAAAGAAGAGTTCTGTAGGAATAGTTGCAGGAGTTGAAGTGAACTACATTCACCTTAAAAAACGATTGTTTGGTGAAACACGGTTTCAATTACAATCAAATTTTGCCTTTTATTACATCTTAATGTAATTGAAATATGAAATCAGTTAGATTAAGAATGTAAGGAATATAAATAAGTAAATGGTGGTGCATGATTATTACTCCGTGTTACATAAATGTGTACAGTCAGCAAATTCAATGAACATGAACACCTTGTAAATTGATGATATTTTGCACGTTTTTGAAAAATAAACAACTATAATGTTTTTCGAGAAATTATCTCAGGCGGCATTTGTTTATTGTGTTGAAAATAACCATAAAATTACGGAATGATTAACCCAGTTGGTATTTCCAGCCACGACCGTGGCTGAATTAGTGTAATGAATAAGTCCGTTCAAATGGCGCACTTTCATTCATGATGCGAAGGGATTTTCTAATGATAAAATGACTACATTCATTACCGTCAGATCACGTATTTGGCAATTAGTTTTTGATGGAACAGTAATAAAGATTGTTTATGATGGAAAAATATTTGAATTATTCTTGTTTGGATGTCACTGAAAATTACATTACAAGATATGCTTCGGATTAGTTGAATGTATTTTTGATATTGGCTGAAAATTCAAATTTTGTCTTGTAAATGGCAGAAGATTATATATCATTGAAATATTTTTTTTCAATTCTGAAGAACTGTCTTGGAAATTATATCAATTTTTGATGTCGAGAAGCCAATGGAAATAGTCGAAGGATAAATGAACTCAAATCAAATATCATGATGAGAACTTTGGAAACCTGAGAGATAAACGGGGGATCAAGTGAACATTACATTTCAGTTAGCATTGTTATCATGATCTGCCAAATAATATACAAATCAACTTCCTACACAGATTTACCTATTCTCACAAAATTGTCTAGAGCAAGTCTGGCGTGGAATTATATACCACCCAGTTGGTTGGCAGCAAGGGTGGTATATATACCTAAAGTGGGCCGGAGAGACCCACACCCCAAATCGGTACGACCAATCAGCTTTACATCCTTCCTGCTAAAAGGACCTGAGAGGATACTGAAAGGACATATCAGGAGGGTAGAATTATATGCATCACCCAGAATAACTACCAGTATGCTTATCAAACCGGCAATAAGGAGATTGCGGTTGCTGTATTCCTTGATATTGAAGGAGCATTTGACAATGCACTACCTAAATCTATAGGATTGTCTCTGGCTAGGAAGGGTATAGAATCGACCATAACTGGCTGGGTCTATGCCATTCTAGTAAACAGAACTGCAACTACGACTTTTCAAGGCGAGGCCATCAGGTTCAGAGTCACCAGGGGCTGCCCTCAAGTTGGGGTACTATCTCCCCTTCTGTGGTCGCTCCTGGTGGACAGTCTGCTTGATGCCCTCGACAGAAGAAAAGTTGATCTGCAAGCTCATGCAGGTGATCTTGTCATTCTGGCAAGGTCCACGTCGGGAAGGGTAGCTTGCAATATTCTCCAAAGCGCGTTGAACGTTGTTCACAGTAGGTGCCTGAGGGAGTAGATGTCTGTCAACCCCAGTAAAATTGTGTTAATCCCCTTACCAAGAGAAGAGAATTGGACGATCTAACGCCACTTTTCTTCAATGGTGTGGTCTTTCCAGTTAGAACGGAGGTGAAATATTTTGGCATTTTCCTTGATAAAAGACTCACCTGGAACGCTCACTTGGAAACATTTTTACACCAAGCCAGACTGTCTCTATGGACATGTCGCAGAATTTGTGGCAAAATTTGGGGTTGAGGTCCCAAACAAATCTATTGGATTCATGTGATGATTGTCAGACCAATGATCACTTACGGTGCAATTGTTGGTGGCCGAAGGTTTTACAGAAAAATGCTTTTTGGCTTACAGAGACAGGCTTGTCTGGCTATCAGTGGTGTCATCAGTACCACACCCTCAGCGGCCATGGAGATCCTTCTAGAACTACCTCCTCTCCACATTTTTCTGGAAAGAGAGGCTAGATGGACTGCATACAGACTTGTGCACATTGCCAATTGCACAAATCAATTCAATGCAGAGTGCAACATACTGTTGGTTGACTTTGGAAGTCGCAGCATTCTGGAAATGACCTCTGACTTCATGCCTCCAACTGTCAACTACGAACTGCCTTATAAAGTACTATTCCCGAGTAGAGAGCACTGGAGGGCTATTAGGTTATGGATGAAAGAAAATTGTAGAATAACATATTGTCTGATTTTGTGGCAGACATCTTCAGTGAGATATGCATTGACTGCGAGGAGGAAGACAATATCTGAAAATGAACACTCACACACACACCTCCGAAGGTGTCTGCTGCTGCTCCCAAAGACTGATAGCCCGAATTTTGTTCTCTGCATTCGAAAATATCCTGAGGATTTTCTTATCTGAATCATTAGCCACGTGAATGGCAATTGGCATCAGATTCTACATCGAAATTCAAATCTAATAACTTTAGAAATAAGAACCGCAATATGTTGCTGGTTTTGAATTCTGAAGATCTATCCAAATTTGGGCTCCTAAATGTTGTAGAAAGTAATTTAAAAAAATTCTCAGTTCATTCATTGATAGGCAAAATTATGGAAAAGACAAGTTACTGGTGAATAATACATTGAAAACTATAACAAGAAGTTCGCCCTTTCCATATCGATTTAAAGTTCTACATTATGAATTTTTCATTCGATTGTAGAAGGTGAAAAGTTTAAAAAAGGTCAAAAAAAACTCTTCTATCAAATCACCATCTCCAACAATCTTTTCCCCGTTCTTCATCTTTGTCTATGCATACTGAAAAAAGAATGAGACTATATTCTTTCTCCAAAACGTGCAGCCCGTTTGTCATCTCGGATAATCTACATCAAAACACGCATCCACTACAATTTGCATATTATCTTTTTCAAATATCCTTCAAGAAGAGTGATAAAGTGTACTAACCGAAACAATTCCGAAACGAAAACTAAATGATGAAGGAGGTTCAAAAAAATGTCCCGATCAACAGTTGAAATGATGAAATCTCTATTTTCTATTCACAACTTCCACACTAATTTGCTGATTTTCTGAAACATTCTTGAATTTGTCATGAAATCAAAATCATTCAAAGTAAGACGGGTAGTACTTTATGTAAACAGTATGTTTTGACGAGGTCGATTTTTCCTTTTTCATTGGAAAATCAAATATGGGAAACTAGCTTTGAGGTGTATTATTATCTTTATGCAAAACTATGGAGGAATGGAAAGCAAGAAATTTTGACGGAGAAAGTTACCAAGAGGATACAAAGCATTTTCAAATATAGCGGAGATGTGATTTTGCAATAAGATGTGCTCCTACAACTACGAAAATTGAGAAACCTGCAGGTGGAATATTGGATACGACGAAGATATCATGTTGTGATGAAATGGTGCACCACAACTTATTAGGAAAAATAAAACGCTTTCCGGATCAAAGAGGAGCAGAAGAGTCGACCTGTATTCGCGAAAAAATAGCCAACGCTCGAGGGAATACTAAAATTAGTATGAGGCACAGTTCACGAACCACAGAAGAAAATCAAAGTTCTTGAATGATGAATGTAGAACAAGGAGGAACTACTCTATGAGCGATGAGGTTGATTTTGCGGATTTTGGAAATGGAAGAACTAGTTCAGACTACGCAACTAAGAAGAAAGAAATAATTCCTCAACCAATACTTACAGCCACCAGAATACCGGATTCAGAGGAGCCAGACCCATAGACCACAGCTGCTGAAGCTGGATCCACGACGGAGTTTGACCTGATTTGTAGAGACTCTCCAAGCATGGTTCAGTTGTTAAGGCTCATGGAGTTCATGGAATTTCCTCAATCCTCTGCGATTTACTATGGAATTATATCGGCTGATTTTATTTAGAGCACTCATCAGAAATAGATATACTCCATTACAGTTGGGTAAAAAAACAACTTCAACACGAACAGAAAACATATCGCGCTGACGAGGAAGAATGTTGCAAACGATACAAACTTTGAATTTCGAAGCAAGGACTTATGGTACCCAAGTTTGTCGTGGAGACAGGAGAATAGGGAAAAATTCCTAAATTCCCGAGAAAATGTCTACAGATCATCCATGATTATAAAATAGGGGATAGTGTAAAGCTCAGGCCACAAAAATTCAATAGACAGGCAAAGTTTGGTTTTTCCTACTCTACAAATTTCCAAGAAACAAACAAAATTGTACTAATTCTAGAGGAGATGGCAAGTTATTCACTGTGTGATCAAGAAAATTCAGTCTGTCGCATCCATCTAACACCAATTAGCAAACCACCAGTTGTTCATGTAAACGAGTAGACTCTCTACGATAGTAATTATTCTCTCAGATAGTTACATCTAAATCGAGCAGACCCGGGATGCAGTGACTTGAATATTGACATGACGTACATGACAAATCTGAAAAAGGAGCAAACGAACCGAAAATAACAAAAATACAATCACGTAGCTTGCGTTCTAGTATGATTAAGAACAATGATTGGTAAAGACAAGTGACAGTTGTATAGTGGAATAATTGCAATAATTACAAAGTGTGATTTGTTGATTGAATATAGTGAATACATCACTTATTCATTATTGAGAACTCACGCATGGACTTGAAATTTTTGAAAAGGACAGTTTTCAACAATACATTAGAAATATATTCTTCTGTCAAAAATTTATAGTATTAGTTCGTGAGTTAATTTTAGAGTATACATCGATCCACGATGTGGAAATGAATATTCCATCGTAAAGTTTTGAATTTCATCCAAAACCCGCATAGTAAGAGTACTGTCGATACATTTGAAATTTTGAAAATATATTAGGGAGATATGGAAAAAGTATGTATATAGTGATAATGAGTATATTAAAATCTACTAACGTTGGTGCTGAAAAAAATTGAAAATGTATGTCCTCATTTCTTTCAATAAACAATCAAAGCACATTTAACAACGTGGCACATCGAAACTTACTTTTGACTGGTCTATCATTTGCTCTACGAAGAGACATTATGATGATTTCCAAATAAATTCCGTGTTCTTCCAGAAACTTCTGTGTTGCAGTGTTGTGTGTTACGTATTCATGTGTTATTCTAGAAAAAATAATCTTTTTCAGTTCTCTATAACAAAAACCACATAATAGTAACAAAAAGTCAGTTGAGATTGAAGAGGGTTTGAGTGTCTATTGAAAATATTCCAGTGAATCAATAGGGTTATATTCTTCATCGGCATAGAACACAAACCTAATGAATTGAAAGAATGAAAGACAGAAATGATTATTCGCATAATTTATGTTTCCATTCATATAGCGAAAGGAGCGTTGAAAATGTAATGGAGAACAAATCTTCATCATACTCTAGGCAATCAATTCATGTAAGATATCCATTATCTCAAATGAGAGGAAATCATCTATCAATCTCTACTTTCGGAAACCATAATAATGATTGGTTAAGATGTTGAAGTATCCCAATCATTTGAAAATATATTTTTCATGATTTTGAATATTACTTATACTGAAGCAATTGGTCGATAGTTATTTGATTGTTTTCCTTTTGGAGTATAGGTTGAACGAGTGCGGGTCTCCAGAAAAAAGAAAACCCCTTTCTGTCGAATTGAAAAGCCCATAAAATATCAAGTTTATTGACTTTTTATACAGGTCGTTTCTTTTATCATGTGGTGACATTGTATATTCTAAACCGTAACAGATAAGAAGACGAATAAATGGGAGAAACGGTAACTGTCATTGAACATAATACAATGGTCGGAAAAAAATTACAGGAACTCTGGCCCTTCTCGAGTTATACGGGGAAAACCAAAAATGCTGTCGAATGGAATTGTCATTTCGGAGAATATCGAAAAATGAAAGAAGGAAATGTTATTTTATTCGAATTGTACTATGACGATGTAATAATAAATAGTCAATAGAATGTTTTGTGTCAACATTAACTTTTGTTTCAAATACGGACCTGTATTTTTTATTACAGATATTGATAAAGCGATAAATCATTTCTTTTGAAATAACCACCATCATCGGTGACATCTATCAAACAGAAAAACAATCTATTTTATCATGAACATTTGAGAAAAATGAAACCAAAACGGAAAATTAAAGCAACACGGTGATCTACATTGAATGCTCTGATTGACGACCTCTTTGTTGAATGCAAAGGAGTTGTCGGTCCTAAAAATTCTGTGGAAATTTTATAGCACAATAGGTGTAATACTAATACACACATCGTTTATTTTTGTTTGAGATAGTCGATATCTGTACTTGGTGTTATCCTTCATGTATCCCCAGACAAAAAAAAATATAAATGCATCTAAATGTTCCTTTACTATTGCTGCATTATCGGAAAGAACGCAGTCCTGTTGAAAATATTGTATTTCAAGGCGGATATTGAGTGGCAATTCATCTATAGCCATCGAATGCCGTCGAAAGCCATCGAAATGAAGATACAGTTCACTATTCAAATGATCATCGTAAAAGAAAGGGCCAAAGATGTTTGTTCCCACAATTCCTAACCAAACATTTATTTCAAAACTGTTTATTAATTGTTTTCGCTATGTATTATTACAGCTATAATGGATATTTCTGTTAAACCAACCATTGTCGGTGAATTTTCATTCGTCCGTACATATTATTATTTTACGAATATTTTCAATTTGCCTATTTTCACGTCTTAACCACTTCGCATATCTTACTCTCCTTCCGAAATCCCTTTCATTGAGGTGATGAATTTTGTGTATCCTCTAGCATTTATATTTGTTCTTTTTCAAAATAGTTCTGGTGGATTTTACAGAAACCCTCATTTCATGGGCAATTTTTCGTAAAAAACAATCTCGATTAGCATAATTTTCGTAACTGTAACTAAATTTTCAAAAAAGATGTTTTCACTGTGTAAATTTTTATGTGGTAATATTTGCTTACCCATAACTTTTATTTGATTCCTCACACTTCCAGTAACCATATATTCTCATGTTTTCTTTCTGTCAAATGCACCATAGTCCCTCAATTTTTTTTCACCAAAAACTGATATTTTCGTTACTTCCAGAATTGACAGTTAAGAAAATATTATGAATTATAATTAAATAGGGTGAGAAGGGCGAGAGTACCCGTAAACTTCCTTCGACCATTATATTGTTCCCCACTTAATCGTCTTCGAATCTGTTACGGTTCAGAATATAGCAATGTTACCACATGCTAAAAGAAACGGCCTGGATAAGTACGATAATAGTGAGTTCTTGAAGACCAGAAGCTTCATTGAAGCTGGGCTATCTCGATTTGTAATTTTTGCATTGTGGATTGTACAGCGGAAATAGTGGAGTTTGAATTGTTTGTTAAGTACATTTTCCGGAAGCTACCAGAAAGACCTAGAAGCTTATGAACTGGTGAACAGCTTACTAGCTTGGAGAATGTTCGCAAATAGTCTTAAACGTTTTCCCAATTAGCAAAATCTTTGATACCAGATCAGGTTTTTCTTAAATAGTTATCAGTAATTCAGTTGAAACTGAAATGACTTTGCGGTCTTATGACCATAACGAAAATTTTAAAATGACTTTGTAGACTTCAGGGTTGGTTGTCCAGAACAATAGAGAACTTTTCATTTCGGTCAGTACTCCGTTTCATTGGCTTTTAATTAATCTGATTGGGAATGCTAGTACCCATTGTTGATATCTGAAAATTTGCAACTTAAGAATGCAGTAGTTTCATGTAACTATATCTCAAAATATATGAGGCTGAAGCTTTGAAATTATAACGTTTCTTCTTGCTGATAGAAAATAATGCTCCGAATAAAAAGATTTCCAAAGTTATAAGTAAAAATTGATTGTGTTTGTCATGACGGGTTCGAACAAGTGTTCGTTTTGCAAATACCTGTTCAACAAACTGATATTTCAGTTGACCTTTTTTGTGTTGTCTGCGGAAATTGATCAGAAAATTCCTGGGTCTTTTAGCGATTCAAGTAACCTTGCTGTTTTCTCATATAAATGTTAAAGGAACTCTGATGTCAGACATTATTTTTCAAGTGATCTCTGTAGAAAAATGCCCTTTCCACCTTCCTAAACTGGGGTGCTATCTTATCTCCAGAGTGTTTTCACTTCAAGGGTGCCTTTATGAATTGTTTTCTATGTTCTACTCTTGAAACCGCAAACAACAGGATTGAGCTTTTTACATTTGCAATTGACAGGATATGAAATATATGGAAGGTGCACAGCACTTGATTCTCAAAAACAAAGATTATCTCTTGGTTGCAGAAACTTATCTACAGTAGCAATCAAAATTTGTAGATCAGAACTAAATTCGCCATAGAGGCAGCCAATGCTACGATAGAAGGTAGGTTAACGAATTCGCTTCAAATCATAGAAGAATGGACTATAGTCTAACAAAAAATTGGAGAAGATAATTAATTGGCATGATCAAATCAAATAACCTGAAATTGGAACCATCGTGCAATGTTGCAGGATGGAACCAATGCGATGGTTTTATGTATGTATTACTCAGTTATTCACGAATGAATAACTGAGTGAATAATTCTCTTTACACGAGGTAACACGAGGATTATGTTCGACTTTTTGTCACGTGATTCCGGAAAAATATTCGGATATACTCTACAATGTGTCCATGATGTGTCCAAAATTCTTCTTTTTCAAATATATATTTTTTTGAAATACAAGTATATTTCATAAATTAGTTACAAAATAAATTCAGTTTATAATCACTTGAACTCTAAATAACATACTATGAGAATTTTGTCGACTTTCGTTTGGTTAATGGTATTAATCACATCAGACAAATGAATGTACAGGATTTTTTCGATACTGAGAAGCGATAAGCTACATCTAGAATTTCAAGTTGTAAATAAATTCATATAAATCATAAAAACCTAAATGATTTTCCATAGAACAAACTCAAAAGAAAATCCCTATCTCCATCTCACAAATTCACCCTTACACGATGCAAATACATAATTTATAATTTGCCCTCTTTTTTTTATGTGTAGGATATAGTTATCATATCCTCAATAGTGTAAATAGCTTCAGTGTCTTTCTGAAACTGAACATTTTCTATAAATTCCACCAGCGAGGATGGTATTCTCTCCATTTTTCTTTTCAAGCTAGTAATTGGATAACTACTATAATATATGAGTTGACCTCAATACAAAATGTGAATTGCCGGGTAACATCCACCCCTTTATGTAACGATACCGCTTATGGTTCACAAGGTTAATCTAAAATAGTTGATCGCGTTTATTTCCACAGACCGTAAAATCCAACCCAACTGAACACAGAAAGCCACATTTTACGTTTTTGTTTATTGCCTCTTCCGATGAGATAAATATTCAGTCCTGACTTTTGTTGGAAAATGTAAATTTTGAACGGGAGTTGGGAACAAATTAGATAAGCGGGTATTTACCTGAAAATTTGTTTCAGAATCCGACAAATTTCTCAGTTTCGTGTAGTTCTGTAAACGAATGAATATTTTTGACAAATGAAAAGTAGCTTTGATTTTACAGATCTTTGTATTCAAAATAATAATCTAATATCTTGTCTTGCCAATCTCACTCGAAAGAATATGAAACCAATGGCAAGTGGCAAGTCAATTATATACAAAATATATACAAATGTATATATTGTAGAATTTCAATTTCAAGTTCAATCTTAATCTTCAAATTTTACGTCACATCAAAATGCTTTCTGATTTGTTGACTTCATTATAATATTAAGTTTTTCAAGTTGGAATATGATTGGACCGATTTATCATATGGTATTCAATGAATATTTTTCTCTTATTAGCATCAGACCTATATCTGGAGTCCCTCGAGGATCGTACATGTGACCTTTGTTATTTTTTCTTTCCATAAATGATCCCGTAATGGAAATAGATTGTTCCAAACTCATGTATGTCGATGATCTGAAAACTTTTCAAAATTTTGAAGATTTTCAAAACATCCGAAGAAATGTCACATTTACATTTGAATTGCCGCAGCAACAATTTGAAGCTCAATGTCAAAAAATGCTGTGAAAGCACAAGAAAATTTGCTTCATTGATATTTGACTATGAAATGAAACCAACTTCTTGGGGTTACATTTGATCAGAAGCTTATATGCGAGTATGATGATCATTTGGGACAAACTGTATCGTCAGCTGATGAAATGGTCAGTTTCATATTGAGAAATAGCAAGAATATTGAGAACATACTAAATTAGAATACGGCATAGTTCTGTGGAATCCTATATAGCGATTTACAGTTTCCATTGAAAGAATTCAGCGAAAATTTCTGTTTGGTACATATCTTGAGGGAGCAATTCCTTCAATTACTCGAAGAATCGGAATTCGTTAGTACCACACGAGTAATTTTAACAGTGACATTTTTTATAATCATAACAATATTGACTGTTCGTATCTTTGATTAAAAATTCGTTTCTATATTCCTTGCCGTAACACTAATTTTAACAGTGACATTCTTTATACTCATAACTATATTGACTGTTCGTATCTCTGATTAAAAATCCGTTTCTATATTCCTTGCCGTAACACAAGATATGAAATTACGTTCTACTTAGATTCAGCAAGGACAAACATCGCATTCAAGTCACCTGTCACGATTTGATGTGAAAATTTTGATACAATTTGCCATTCCTGTGATATTGATTAATCATCTCTCAATGATATTCGACGCTGCATTATATCTAACATGATTCATTGATCTACTTTCACTTATAACTTACAGTACCTCATAATTTTTGAAAGAGTAGTATTTATAAGCATCTCCTGCAATTTTGTCCTGGAGCCGTTGAAAATAAATTCATCCCTTTTTATTATTATTATAATGGAAAAGTAGAAAACTCAATTGTGGTGTATTGTTTCAAATTACTGCGAAACTATTCGTCATGATTCGACTTGACAGACTAATACAATGAATGCCAATTTTATTGAGTATTCGAAAATTCAAAACGAAACACATTCATAAACAAGCATAATAACTATCAAACACACAGGTAGGACATTAAAAATCAATGAAGGAGTCTGACACGAGTTGATGCCACTTATCCACGAGATGTTCAAATACCTCCAAGTTTGAATGTATTCAAAAGTATTCATATAGGTAGAACGCCGATGTACCGTCTGAAATGCACCCAAATATAAGCATAGTAATTATCCTGCTCGACAGTACGACACCAAATAAGAGTGACAGGATCTAAGCCTGTGTTGCTACAGAAATGACCGTGTAACACAGCCACTTCATATTCTAAAACTCTCCCAAATTTCAATATACTCCGAAATAAACACATAACCATTCACAAATTATACTATCGATGCTTCAGGTGCCCTAGAGCCTTTTGCTTTCACTAAGTACCCATTTAACTGTATTTTTTAACTGTTAATTATTCCTGTCCCATAGAATTTACTATTCAGGCATCTCAGAAAAAAAAATCAAGATTCAATAAATGTTGTAACTATGAATGCCTTTGCTTTGCTAGTCACCACACTGTAAATGAAGCAAATCTAAATTCAATTAATGTGGATCACCCAGTTCCAATAGTCGCGTCGATAAATTTGTTGGGTGATGACCAAATTGGATTTCTTGGCAGAATCATAAAATCGACTTTTCGAAAACTTGGAACGATAACTGAAAATTCAAATGTCACAAACAAATTAGGAAAGATCAGTTATATGTGGATAATTTATGAAAAGTGTTTGACTGACTTGGCCCACTCCTACATTAGTCTAGTTCACATGTACTTTTTTTTGTAACATTTTTCAGCCCTGTCCAAAAACTACTACCAATGTGTCACTAGATTCGTATTTTTGCCTAGAAAGTTTGAGGAAAAGTCCGAAAACGTGCCGATAAATATTACAAAACGATTAAGTGAAAAAAAAAATGGGGCTTTAGTTTTTTCTTAATATATCGGAATATTTTCAAAATTTTGGAAATTTTAAAAAAAATTTGAAAGGATCAATGAATTTGCTTAAAAAAAGTCCCGACTCCCGAAACCGTATCTCGATTATTTATAATTTTTACAGAGCCCTGAAAATAGAGCCAAAAGCGGGTAGTATGGCTTCCGCGCGCCTTTCGTCACACTAACATAAAAACAAAATAACTTATTTAAACATATTA